>BKCP01000447.1:1201842-1226733 GCA_008636005.1 Striga asiatica | reverse complement strand
AAATTAAAAGCTCTCTGGTGCATTGTCCTGTGATAATAAATTAATAACTGACCAAACAATGTGTACAACCCCACTGCAGAAAAATATATATACAACATAACGAAACCCAAGCCAAAGTTTAACTGCGAACGATCATCAAATCTCTATACTTTCAGAGTTCATTTCTTCTTATTCACGGACTCTTGTGCTAAGTAATTTTGCATGTTATTCATGTACCTATTGAGTATATGAAGGAAAAGGAAACTTTAACAGATGGAGTAACATTTTATTTACAAATATCAGATAAGATTTCATGGTATTTTAGGTAAGCTCTCCCATTCAACGCATCAGTACCAATATGTATTCTGATGTAAAATGAAATAAGGATTCTTGCAGATTAGGTTAAGTCGAGCAATTTCAAATTGCAATATGCAACAAGCTCAGATCCCCCTGATACATTGAAAGAGGTGCTGTTCAGCAATGAACTGAACAGAAAAAATAATGTTAGCATCACCCAGTAATAGACTAAAGAGAGTCCCAAAATGCAGACCCAGTTGCTCCTCTAGAGCCGAAGTAGTATTAAGCAAGTATGAATTGGACAGGAAGCTGACACAATTTCGAACTGTTTTCCACAATTGCAACCTCTTCTACTAAAATCAATAATCAGAAATAAGTATAACAAATAAGCAAATCCTACCATCAAGTCATGCAAAGCTACACGGTCCCTAAAAGCAAGCTCAATTAACAGAAGCAGATTCAGTATTTTCATTAATATCAACATGAAAACCCCAATCACATCTTGAAATGGACCAGAAAACGAGAACCCCAATCACCAAACCCCTAAAAGCAAACTAGTTAATAGAAGCAGATTCAGTACTTTCATCAACAGAGATAGGATTTAGCTAATCGGAATTGAAACCNAAAAAACAGAAACGTACTACGAAATGAGAGAGATGGACGATTGTCCACGCCATGCCCGGAGAGCAACCGAAGACAGAAAGCACGACCAGCCATGAGAAGAACAGTATAAAGATGTAAATGGTCCACACGCCAGGATACGTGAACCACTCCGTGTTCCGATTCAGATCCGTCGTCGGCGCCGCCCGTACATACAAGTTCGCCATCCTTGCACGGATTCTAGATTGCAGATTTTTTGCTGTTTTAGCTTTGCCGTTGGAATAAATGACCGAAAATAATCATAGAGAATACCAAAGCGGAGGAGCGATTTATCAAAGGGGACCGAGCGAGAACATTCAATTTGGCTTGGATTTATCATTTAAGGTCCCTTCACCTATTTTGAGGATATAATAAGTAATTGAAATTAATTTACTCTGGTTATAAAAGCATCTCCAATGCAACTTTTGACATTATAAAAAGTTATTCATATCATCAACTTTTGAAAGTATATTTCTATTTTTTTCTCCAATGCATCTTGTCATGAACTCTTTCATGACTCATTTAATGTTGACAATGTTGAACACACTTTCTAATATCTAACACCATTTTAAACATGATGACTCATCGATTTACTTTATATTTATTTTAATTTTTTATTTTTTTGTATCAATGAATTATTTAATTGGTCCACCTATACAAATAACTTCTTATCAAATTGATGCATTGGAGATACTAGTTTCATTGAAATTTTTAGTCTTTTAACATTATTCCAATGTGGATTAACATTACAATCACTAATTGACATGTGTTAAAAATAATGGTCTTTCACACTTATAGTATTGGAGATGCTCTAAACTGGATATTATCAAAGCTTAATTCAACCATATCTATACTTATATAAAAAGCCATCCTATTTACTAGAAATAGTAGGCAGGAAAGTCAAAGGTAATTAATGTTTGCTGTAATCAGAATAAAATTAATTACAAATTTGTTTTGGTATTTATAAGCTTGACATTAAAGATTTGTTATGAGATAATCAAAACCAACTTTTTTTACATTTGCTGGAAAAGTCAAAGGTAAGTAAAGATTTTTTTTTATCCCATAACATTGGTTTAGTTAAAAAAAATCCCATAAAATCGGTTTTAATGTCAAGCCTATAAATAAAGATTTAATCGGTCAAATTAAATCTTTTATTAAATCATTTGTGGTTTGTTCAGATTTTAATTTATAAACATTTAATAGATATATATATAGTACGTTTTGTAATAAATTTAAATTAAATGTGTCACTTAGATATCTAGACAATTATAAATTCAAACGTTTAAACTAATTGATAAATAATTTATAAATTTCTTTTTAATTTAAATATTTAATTTTAAATATAACAAAATTTATTTAAAAAATCGTATCAATCCTACCAGTCCAACTGACTGATGTTGACAGATTCGAGAGCAAATATTTTATTCAAGCGAACTTGATTGGTTATAAACCGGTTCTCGGTCCATCCGGTCGGACTGTGTCCAATCCATTTTAATTTAAAAACAATGGATATATCATGATTAATGTTATTTATATATTTAATTTACAATACAATCGTAATATTGTTTTTCCGTGCATTTCGCACGGGCCACGCACTAGTTGCTAACAAAGGAATTTATTTTGTCTAAATTATTTATGTTATTTATTCCAAGTTTATTGTTTAAATATGACATACGATTGCATAAAAAATATTCTTATATTCTTTTTTTCAGATAATTTCTCTTTTATTAAAGCTAGATATTATCATTTTTCTAAATTTTTTATTTATCTATATTTTTCTTTTTTAACTCCGTATTATTAATAAAATTAAATATTATTCATTACGATAATATTTTGATGAAATTCAATATTTATCAATTCAAATATGTTTAAACATATAATTATTGTTTTACTATATTTATCTCACAACTTTAATTATTACATCTTATTTCATATTTATTCACAACCTTAAAAATAGTTGTAATTATCAACATAAGAATATACTTACATCACACCTTTATTTCTTCACATATTTTTTCTTAAAACAATAATTTTACCGAGTTCTATTTTAGGTCACACATAACAGTCATTTGAGAAATCAACAATGAAAGATTAAGAGAGGTATGTATGCCATTAGATAAACTCTAATTTAACATTATTTTCAAATACGACTTATATCACCGTTCAAATCCATAGAATATTATCAAAGCTTCAAAAGAAATACAACCAATAACCCGGCCAATACAAACTACATTGGCATCTAATGAATCGTAACACAAAGGTAAAAGGCTCACAAAGAACCAAACAGTTTAGATACAACACTATTTTACTAAGAGACCAACAACAAAAGGCATAAATGAACAACAATTTATATCAACGTCTACTAAAAGGAATTAACAATAGGCCCGAAGCCGCCCAACTCAATACTAATATTTTCTATATACCGGTAGCAATCCACCATCCTACCAAAAAAAAAGGGTAAATTTTACATCTACACAGCGAATTGAGTTTAATTGCAATCGTACCAGCAGATAAATTTTTATTGCATCATTACCAAATGAATGACATTTATTTGTGATAATGCAACATATCGGTTACCAAAATTAAAAAGATCATCCTTCCTTAATTTGCGGACATAATGGGATTTAGTTTTCGCATTAAAAGAAAAAGTACAAATATATGGTAAGTGTATATCCTAATATTTAGGATGTTGTTCAATTCAAAATTCATATATATATATATATATATATATAGGATGTGGTTCAAATGAGAACCAACTCCTAGCGTGAGAACCGTGAGAACCGCTTTTTTTAATTGTATGTAGTGCTATGATTGATTGTATTTAGTGCTATTTTTAATCAGGATGTATTTCATTAAAAATAGCAACTTAGCATTTGTAAAAATGATAGCACCATGTAAGATTAAAAATAGCATCATACACAATTAAAAATAGCATCAAATATGGTTCTCACGGTTCTCACACCAGAAAAGGTTTTTATTTGAACCACTCCCTATATATATATATATATATATATATTGAATTTCAAACATTATCACCTTTTAACGATACAGAAAGCAACAAGATGGAATATCATTATATCTTGATGATATAAGCCCGTAAAATATACGAATTATACCTGGTAATTTTTGTTTTTGAAATTCTCTTTTACTTATTTTTCGTGTTATTAACATCTCTTTTTTTTTCTGTATGTTTATTTGATATTTTCTGGTATAATGTGATATATACAAAACAAACCCGATATTTTTTTCTGTATATTTACAGTAAATTTCCTGGTTAAATATGATTTTTTTTTCTTTGTCGAAATCAAACTATTTTGATGAACTAATGCTGCAAAATATATACAATATATAAACATAGCATATACAATTTTGAAAACAACTACAGAGTTGCAAACTCGGGATATTGTAAGTATATTATTCATGTACATATACATAAGATATTCGTGTCATATACTTAATATGTAAACATCGCATATACACAGTCTTGAAAACAACTGTAAGTATATCATTCATGCACATATATAACATAATCAAGTTATATATGTAACATATACTTAACATAATCAAAAATTTCGATATATTTGCTTCTTGCGTTCGTCCTCCAGTATGTCCTTGTTGGGCCCCCAGATCACGCCCGCGGCCCCTTGCCCCGATTTGAAATCCTTGCTCGGACCTGTGACGACTCTATTCGCCCTCGCCTTCACAGTGAAGACATTCGCCTGAACGTGGCCGCTGGTGTTGGAGCCCCGATGGGTCTGCAAACTTATTCCGTTGTACATCGTTGGGTCTACAAAAATCGGTCAATTTCAATTATTGCACAGATCACAAGTGAAAAAACAAGAGAGAAGGAGGGGGAGAGGATAATGGGTCGTTGACAGAGGGAGAGAGAGATAAGGCGGTGAGATAACGAAAAGAAGATAGAGGGAAAGGAAGAGAGAGACGAAGAAGAGAGATAAGGAGAAAGAGGCGTGATTTGGGGGAGAGAAACTGATATGTTTCTTTAAAATATGTAAGTAATGCTTACATTAATTTCTGGTATATCTACAAATAAAAACATGATTTTAGGTAGAATTGCTAATATTTATAATAGTTGTTTAATCTTGTAATAAAAAACTGAAATTTATGGTGTAGGGAGTAATTTTCTCAAAAAAAAAAAACATGGGAATCAAATTCTATATATATATAAAGAGGAGCAACAAAGCATTTAATTTTATTAACATGCATTAAATTTTGTTCTCCCTCCAAAATTTTCATCATTCAATTTCATTTTTAAGTTACAAAATAACTTGCTTGAATGCCATAAATTATGAGCATAAACCGATCAATAGAGTTACAAAATTGTACTCAAATTTTAAGTCACACCCACTCATCAAAATGGCCGGGTTTATTAGCATAAAGAAAATGGTTGTAACGGCTCTTCTATAGCAATTATTTGATCAAAATCAATTTTGAGAATTATTTTTTTCAAGAATTAAATTATGATTTATTTTTGTTTTTTTTAAGATTTTTATGTTTTTAAAGTATTCGTCTCTGTGCAAATGCACATGTTGATTACTAGTATATATATATAATTACTAGCAATGCATTTAATAAAATTATTTCGTTTTGCGCCTTTTTCCGTTACAAAAATTATTATTAATATTTTTTCTAGCTTTCACATTAATAAACCCTACTAAATGCAATTATGCATTTTTTTTATTATATTATATGATAGTTAATGCTAATACCAATTAATAATAATTCAAACTAAATACAAATTACAAGTACAAACAATTCTATTGTTTCAAGCTATTTATTTTACAATCAATATTATCTTTTTTTTTATTTAGTATCCCATGAAACTATTTTATTTAAAAATAATTAGTAAATAGTTTTAATAGCATAGTCGAACAACTTTTAAATCTTATAAACAATTGTTATAATAATAATAAATAATAATATTTTTTTAAACTAAATTATTTGACCATGATCCATACAAATTATAAAAAATAAATTACCCACCAATTTTTTTAATCAACATACTGATCCATATGTACTCAAATAATTTATATTTATATTATTTTATTTTTACTAATGATTATTACCTAGAATTTTAATATTAAATTCGCACATATTACTTATAATATTTACGTAAATCTGTGCATGTGCACAGGATGATTACTAGTTATAATAAATTTGTAAAACCGTCATATACTAACTTATGAGTTTTATATTAAAATAAGTTTAGTTTATTAGGACAAGTTGATTAAAGAAATTGAAGCTTACCTCGTGAGTTTCCTTATGTAGCATTTAAAATAAGTTCTTTTAAATATTTATTTTAATTGACTTATCAGCTAAATTTTACGATAACTTTTAAATTATCAGCTAAATTGAAATTTATTTATGGCATCCACATCTCTATTCATCCATTTAATAAAAAACTACTCACTTTATAATTCACATCATCAATGTCTTAAACACCCTTCCACATTCATCATTAATGATTCATTTAAATATTGTGGGGTCCATTAAAAATTTAAAATATAAAAACTGAATATATATGGTAACCTTAAGGGCTCGCTTGTTTAAAAATAATTTGCTCACATTTATTTCGTACTTAAAATTTAACTTAACTTTAACTCAATCCCACTATCTTTAATATTATTCATATAATTAAATAATACAAACCAATAATTCTTACACATCACATCAACTTTAATTCACTCACATAAATTTAACTACCTATCATTTTCAATCATTTATCTTCTACTTTTACATCAAATTAATTTTAATGATTTTATTTTAAATTTTATTTTAATTTATCATTATATAAAAAGAATAACTTTTTTATAAATTTAGAAACTTTTTCCCGTCAAAATTATTAAATATATCCTAAATATGGTAATTGTTGGATAATTGTGAATAGGCACAAAAACCGGCTCTTTAATTGCATTGTTTTCTTAATTCCAACTTGCAACAATAAATCCGATTGGCTTTTGGTTTAAACTTTCCCACAAAAATCTCATATCATAAATGTACACGAGTTTATCTTTTATTTGTTATATTGCATACGTTTTTAAAAAATCTCATCTCTTATCTATAAAGATTTTAGAAAATAAAGTAAAATAAAAACCAATTCATAATTACTACTAGAAATCCATTATCTACTATAAAAGGCTAATTTTCATCGGTCTAAATACTAATATTTTTACAAATATTCGAGTTTATCTCTTATTTGTTATATTGCATACGTCTCACGATTTTAAAAAATCCCATCTCTTATCTATAAAGATTTTAAAAAATAAAATAAAATAAAAATAAATTCATAATTACTACTAGAAATCCATTATCACTTATCCAAAAAATCCAAACATTTTTAACTCAACCACTTTTTTTAACTCAACTTTAACTCAACCCAACTATCATTAATATTATTAATATAATTAAATAATATCAACCAATCATTCATACACATCACATCAATCTTAATTCACTATTCATCCACTCAAATAATTCTAACTAACCATCACTTCAAATCATCTCTCTCATACTTTTACATCAAATCAACTTTAATTATTTTATTTTAAATATTATTTTAATATACCCACTAACAACTAACCATACCACCTTTTTCAAAATCAATCAAACCAAACTAAAAAATCCAAACAAACCCAAAAATATTTATATCCAAGCATCCTCTAATTTTCATCGGTCTAATTACTAATATTTTTACAAATATTATAAGCTAACAATACATCCTCGATAATAACGTAAAAAAATATAATAACAATAGTGTGTAATCAAATATTTTTTTAGAAGTAACGCCATAAATTCGGTATTATTTGACATAATGTCTTTATTAAATTATGCTCATGATATTTTAGATACTTTAAACGAATTGTTTAAACATTTTTTTACATATTCGTCTATATATACATATACACATACATAATTGGTGTTAAGTTTAAATATTTGTAGACATGTTTTCCTTACAAAATAGTCTAGAAAAATCTTTTTTACGCCATGTTAAATTTAAATGATTTTAGATATGTTCCTTCTAATAGAAAAATTGTAGGTGACTTCACATCTTTAAAAAATAATATAGAAAATTTTGATTACTCTTACAAATACTAATATAATGTTTTAGGTGTTTTTAATATTAAACATACAAATTTTATCTTCTCTTATACAAAATAATATAAATTTTATATTCTCTTATACAAAATAATTTTACATTGTTTGACCCTGAATCTTTAATTTATAATTATTAAGTATTGTTTATCCTCCTCTTTAATTTATAATTATTTTTTTTCTTCCTCTTTTTAAATAAGATCAATGGTAATTTTCACTTCCGCTATTGAGTGACTCAAACTCGAGTCTATTTATAATATTGTTAATTTAATATGTTCTCGTGCATCGCACGGGGTACACACTAGTACATTCTTAAAACCCCACTAACAACTAACTATACCATATTTTTCAAAATTAACTTTACCAAAATAACTCATTTTGAACAAATTATTTAGTAAACAAGCGAGCCCTAAGAAGTATATTAATATTTTTAAGTTTGTTTGACCCCCAGTTTTGTGTTTAACGCCATTTAATAGAATGAATGACAAATAGAGGACCCATTTATTTTGCCATCAATCGAATAACATACATTGGCTAAATAAAAACTTNCACCATACAACAACAACAACAACATCAACAACAAACAAACCACCAAAAGGAAAAGCATAAAAAAAAAAAAAAAATTGATTAAATAAACTCAGAAACTAAACTTACACTATATACTAAAACCCAACCTCCTCTTAGCAGACTTACTCCTAAAACACCACACCTCAAAAGCCTCACTCAAATCCGGGTACCTCCCGCCATCACCACCCTCCATCCACTCTGCCAGAATCTCCGCCTGATCATCAGACGGCAATCCCGACACTATTGACACAATCGCCCCTTCCATCCCTTCCCACATATCCTCATCACCCTCCAACCACCCCTCATCCCTCAAACTCCTCACAAACGGCACCCACACCTTCAAAACCCTCACCCGACCCGCGGCCCGCAGGATAACACTCCCGTACCCCACCGCATCCAACACCCTATACACCACCCGCAAAATCCGGGCCCGAAAGCCCGGCCCAAGCCCGCGGGCCTCGACTGCCTTTAGAATCCTCTCCGACGAGTCGATCCACACGGAGACGAACTCGGCCATGAGGCCCATCTTTTGCGAGACTCCGCACATCCACTCGAGATCCGAGAGGCACCGAGTGATTCCTTCCTCGGAAGATTCCGCCAGCTGGCGCTCGAACGACGAGAGGGTTCCGGAAAGGCCCGTTCGGGCCTCGGATAAAATGTCAGGGTCGGAGGAGAGCGTGAACTCACTGTTAGCCAGCATGTATTCTACCTGTTCTTGGGCCGAGACCCGAGGCCCGTAACCGAGAGTGGGGCACGGACCGTCGGCTAATGTGGCGAATTGGATGGCTGAGATGAAAGCGTTTTTCGTGGGGGTTAGATCAGATGGTTCGGGTCTTGCTGGCACAGGCATTTTAGATTTTTGAAGTCACTTTGAAATTTGGTTGTGTGTAAAATGGTAGAAACTCATCTGGGGAAGCCCTGCTAGGTTTTGAGTATCAGAAGAAGAGAAAGGAAAAAAAATGGTTAGAATTAGATGAGTTCTTGATGACTATTGCCACACCTTGCAAAACGAACATACATGATACACCATCATTAATCATTTGAATAAAGTAGTAGGACTGCTGATGAGCTTTGAGATCAATGTAAATATGTAATACTAAGGTAAAAATTGTATAAGACAAGCAATTGGATAGCACGAAACTATGTATATTCGACGATTGTTGAGTAGTTTAAGGTGAAAATTGATTAATTAACCTAAATAATTATTTCTTTTCACCAATGGTGCTAGCAGACAGTACACACATAAACAATCAGACATTTAGCTTAAACTGGAAGTTAGATTACATACATAGAGTTCAAATAGCTTCTACGTTTGCTTGAATTGCAGAAACATAAATTATATCTTCAGCATATAAGCAAAGGTGTGCTAGCAAAACCCAGATTAAAAAAAAAAAGGATAAAAAGAAAGTAGTCTTCAGTCTTAACCTCTTTAACGTACACACATAAACAATCAGCATTTAGCTTAAATTGGCAGTTAGATTTCATACATAGAATTCAAATAGCTCCTACGTTGCTTGAATTGCAGAAACATTAACTATATCTTCAGCATAGAAACAAAGGTGTGCTAGCAAAAACCCAGATTTGAAAAAAAAAATAAAAAGAAAACAAAAAAGGGGTCTTCACCTATCATTAGATTGCAAAGGAAAATAAGCCAATTTTCCCCAACCAGAAGCCAACAATCACTGTTCTCAACACCGGAAGTACGCGTAAATTCGTAGATGAAACAATATTGCAGCAAACAGATAAAAGGTTAAAGGTAACTTTTTGTTTTTATTCTTCAAAAGAACAAAAGGGGGAGAGTATCTCACCTTGAATTTATTCACAATCCTGCCAGCAGAGTGACGTATCCAAACAGCTGACAAATGCTGACATAATAAGTGTTCAATAAGGGGATTCCAACTTGAAATCATTATCGCTTAGAAGAGAGTTGGAGGCGGCATAAAAAACCATCCATGATGTTCATGTGCTTCATTTCTGACATCATGTGATAGGTAATACAGACTAAAGGACAAAAACAAAAAAAAAAAATATTAGGAAAAAAACAATAAAAGGAAAATATGAAATATTAAGTTCATCAATAGATAAGAGCTTAAGTTTTTATCATTTGATTATGATCAACACCGGCTATGCTATACTGCATAACCTATTATACAAAATATCTCCCATTTTCTTTGTAGTTGATTTTTCTAATGCATTAGATATTTTAATCCACTTACATAATTTTATTAGGATTGCCAATTAAGTAAGTCAAGACATAATCAATGCAGTGATAACCAAAATACATTAATCATTGTGTGATTATACCAGTTACAAATGTTAAAATTTTTCATAATTAATGATTTTTTTTTAATATTTGACTTTTAAAAGAAAAAAGACAAAAACAGGATGAAGAAAAGAGAACTTGAGAAGAGCATTCAGTAACAAAAGCAAACAATGCAATGAAGGAAAGTTTTCTCGACTCAACATTTCTCCAAGTCAGTATGAGAACACCCCAAAAAGTAATACATGTTTCTACTGCTTCACACAAGGACAACATTTTCGATGCAAAGCAAAAAGCTTAATGAAAAGATCAACCCGAACAATGAACTTCTAAGGTATATGCAACTTTAAAACTATGTGCAATGCGTACTAATTAGCTCCACTTACAGTATCTATGCCAACACTTGCAATCATCTTCTCTATCATTATATAAATGTGGACTGGACATTGGAAAAAGCATCCAGATAAAGCCTAGCATTCCCACTAGAAAACCCACACTTACTATACCTGAAAACCACAAACAACAGAGAAAAACTAACCATTGTGGATGAAAGATGTAAACATGTGCGAAAGAGAATTTGGAGTTACTGACTAAAAGACACGTAAATTACAACTGAAAAAAATAACTACAACACCACATCAAGGTTTTGCCAAATTATGCAAAAAGAAAATAAAGAGAAGGAAAAAAAGAGACAGAAAACAAGATAAATCGATATGGGTATGGTGTTTAATAACATGATAGTTGCTATTTCCGTGAATAAAATTATCATCATCTACTTGCCTTTGACTTAAACATACATATAATATTACAAGGTATATGGAAATTATAGTACACCAACAAAGTCCTTTGCTCAAAAGCATCCTCACACACTGTGTTTGTGTTCAGTACCTTCTTCTCTAATGAGGACTGCTGCAATGGTCTCATCTCCAACAGAGATGTACAAGTACAAGGGAAAATGCGATTAACAAAAACAAATTTTGTTAAGAATAAAAACGCATATGCTAAATAAATGAACGAAAAAAAATTATTTCAATCAAATTTGTTAAAAAAAAAAAGTGCAATAGATCAATTAAACTTGAAAAAATTTCATCTAAATTTACATCAAGTTGTACACCATATGTTCCAAAATCAAGAAGAGACATGCTCTACTCTATTTTCTTTTTTAATTACGGCAAAAAAATTAGAAAAAAAAAAAATCATAGAAAAACATTAATAACAAGTAAAAGAAAGCACTGAATATGGGCATCAATTTTTCTCACCTCCAGATGAATCAAAAGAGTCCCCTCCTACGGCATAAACCGCTGCCAAGATGCATCATTCCGACATCAAGCGGGATCGAAGTGGTTAGATTATTGACCATAGGCTCGAAAATTACGGCAGCCACAGTTAGAGTTGAGCAATTGGAACCTCTTGATGCCGTAAAAATGCTTCCTCGTCGTTTTGCTCGAACATGAAAATTGGGAGTATTCTTTCTAGGATTTAGAACTTGATAGAACAGAGTGAAGTAAAATCCCAGGCATTAAAATCTAAAATGGGTAAGGGCAAAAAGGTCAGTACAATTTTTATAACACGTGTCAGCAGAATGAGAGGTCATCAAAGGAATAAAATATTATAATTTGCTACAGTGTAAGTAACTCCTTTTTATTAAATAAGAAGACTAGGAGGTTATGAGGTTATGGGCCGTGCAAAGCACGGCCGGCCCATGCTAGTTGTCTTATATAGATTTAAAGACACTGTCAATCCTTTTAAAAAAATTTATTCTTATTTTACTCCGCATTACCTTGTTTCCAATTCTACTCCATTTTATGATTAAAATGTCTCTTTAAAAGACCTATTTAACTTTTTGGATAACTGTTCCCACCTTTTTCTTTCTTTATCATATCTTTCTCCTACATTTTTTTCTATCTTTCTTCTCTCTCTCTCTCATACGTTTTCTTATTCTTCTATTCTATTTTCTTTTTGTTTGTTTTTTTCTCGCTGCTTTTATTCCGAAACAACACATCCCGGCGCCTCCGAATTCACCGGAAAGTTCGTTCTCCGTGTAGCCCTCAAATCCCTCAGTGCCCCCATTTCGCTCCTCAGATCCCTAGCCCTGGCTCCCCGCAACCCGTCGCAGTTGTCCAATGCTCTCTAGTGGGCTGCCGGCCCGAACCCACGACCTAAGATCCCCGTCTTCACGGCCGACACCTCGGACCTGAGCTCGCTCGCCTGCATCGCTTCCCAGGCGAGGATCGTGTTGAACTGCGTCGGCCTGTTCCGTTTCCAAGGATGACGATTCCCCTGCTGGTAATTTGATGATCAGTTGTACCATTTCCGTTTTTATTTTTTAAATGGGGTGCTTGATTTCCTTCAATTGGTTGGGTGATTTTGTGGAAATTAGTAATTTTGAACTTTTTTCTGTTTCTCATTTTTCTATTAAGGTTGTTCGAACTCGAAACCTTCTTCAATCTTTTTGGCATATCCTTCAAGATCATATTTCTATACGAATCGCGAAGGTTCCCGTGGAATTTTTGGGGTTATTATTGTTAATTTTTTTTGGGTTCATATTTATCTATTTTTGGGTGTTCTTTCTGATAGTAATTGTTCAAAAAGATCTCATCATTGTTGATGATGGATGCATTTTTTCTCTGTTAGGTATGTAAATGTCCAATTTTGGGTGAGCCCTTTTCGTATTTTGCTCATAATTATTTTTATATTTCTTGAAAGGAGTTATATTGTTGTATTGTTGTTACTTCACTGATATTTTAATGTTTACATATAATTGTTTTTATGTTGCTTCAAATGAGTTATATTGTTGTACTGGATGCCGTCGTCGCCTTCATCTGACGGCGGGGATCTCGCCGTCCACCAATTGATCCTGGGTACGCACACATCCGATGATTTCCCTAATTTCTCATGCTCGCTGACGCCGATCTCTCGAGAGATCCCTCCTCCACCATCGTAGTTGATCCTATTAAACCGTCCCCAAGGTATGAAGTTGAATAATTATGTGTATCTTGAATTTGCTGATTTTATGTCATGGTTGCTGTGTTTTGAATGTTTGATAATAACACTGAATGAATGCCTCTGTTTCGTATGTGTAATTACTGTTTTTTTTTTTTTTTTGATATTTTTAGTGGTATGTTAGAGTCTTTGTATGTTCTTGGTTTATAATTTAATGGTGCTTTGGACAAAGCAAATGCAATTTTGAGTCTAATCCAAAATTGTTACTTTTTGTTTGTTAATATAAAGTTGTTTTCATGTTGTTTTACTGATGCTATAATGTTGTTTTGTTGTTTCTTATTTTGTACGTTTTTCATAATATATATTATTAATTTTGTAAGTTACAAAATAAATATTTGTGTTTCTTTTTAGTTAATTTTATTAATTGTTATGTATTTGTATAATTAGCTGATCATTTTTATTGTTATTTTTTTGGTGTTGCAATTCTTAGGCTTCATTTTGAAAAGAAGAAGAAACAGAAGAAGAGAAGGGACACGTGAAAGAGATGAAGAAGAAAAAGGATAGAAGAAAAGGGAGAAGAGATGGAAACGTGAAAAGAATAATAAGAGAGAGAAGGAAGAAAGAGATAGAAAAGTGAATGAGAGAGAATAATTAATTATTAGGTTGATTGTGGAATTAGTTTTTTGTAACTTCCCATTCCCATTGTAACCGTTTATAAGAGTAATTTTGGAATTCTCCCAAAGAAGTATCTTTTTGGAAATGATTTTTAATAGGTGGTTATTTATGTCTTTTAGCCTCTTATATATTGGCTTGATGATTTCAATTCATTCACTTCAAAACACATTTATCTTTTGAATCAATTATAAGTGCAAATAAAAGAGGCCCTTGAATTGGTTGCTTATAATAAGAACACAATCAAAAGATTTGAAAATAAACCATACAATGGACAGAACAGACTAACAAGAAAAATTGGTATTATTAGAGGTTGATATTTATGCAAAGTAAAGAAAAGAAACCATACATATGCTATTAAGAAAAGAAACATTAAGCAAATTAATAAAAGTTGAGCCATATCTAAACAAGCATGCCAATAGAGGAAGTGAAATTGAAAGATGCACCCAACTCTAGATGCACTTTGTATGGATTGTCAAAAATATTAGAATTCAGAGATGACACTTGAAGTTCAATAAAATATCAGGAAAACAAAAAACAAAAAAAAAAAAAAGAAACAATCAAGGATGTAGTTTATTTTCTTATTTTTAGTTACAGTATATATGAAGTAATAAAATAAAATTATTTAATTACTTTTAGTTACAGTATAAATGCAAGAAATAAAATAAAAATTTGGAGACTGCTGGAAAGGAATAATGGCTTCAAAATGATGTATCATGGCTCTCTTGGATCATCAATCCTATGAATTTCGTTAAAACATCAATCTACATGGACATAGTTGAAACTTAAATGAAGAATACACAAGCTACATAAACGAGTATTTAAACATTCCATTCATCATATATGTTGAGAGCTGCCTATTCAAATCAAAATTCTCATGGTAAGATGTGCTCTAATGATGGGTATGTATCTTAAGTGCAAGGAAAATAAAGTGCATTCAAACCAAAGTGTCAAAGTCATGAAGTACGATAAACAATAAACGATAAGTTCTAAATAATCCAAAGTAATGTTCCTCTAAAATAACCAATCATACATAAAAACACCAAATAGGTTCAAAAGTTACTACCACGCCGTCCCCGAGTCCCGATGCCAATTCCTCAACCTGAAATGATTAAATAAGGTTGAGTACGGAACGACTCAATGGGAAACATAATGTGAAATTATTCAAGTTAATAACGAATATCACAATCATCATGTGCACGTAATAAATAACTTGCCCGAAGGCCTAACATCAACTTTTGCCCGAAGGCCTGAATATTTGCCCGAAGGCGATGGCTAATAGGTGTGACTAAATCAATGCAAGTCACCAAGCCAATCTCCTATTTCCTTCTCAAACAAGTTGTTAGGTGATTTTCCTATTCCT
This sequence comes from Striga asiatica, assembly GCA_008636005.1. Classification (NCBI taxonomy): domain Eukaryota; kingdom Viridiplantae; phylum Streptophyta; class Magnoliopsida; order Lamiales; family Orobanchaceae; genus Striga; species Striga asiatica. The sequence goes on along the minus strand of BKCP01000447.1, from coordinate 1,210,903 downwards.
AACAAATCTTATAATAAAAACCAAATACAAATATAATCCATGGATTTTAAATTCATAAATCAATTATTACGAATGCTTTCAGAGATCTCTTATTTTGTGTTTATAAATCTAAGGCTTCATCCATTCAAAATTTAGGCCGGTATCTCTTTGAAACTCATAATTTTCTTGAAATTATATGAGACTTTACACTAAGTGCACATGTAAGAATAATAACTTGCAGATATAAACCAAAATAAAATTGTTAACCAAACAACATTGCAGCTAGAGAAGCTAGAGAAATTGCATGTGAAGAAAAAAATTATTCATCTTAAGATATAATATTTTGTAATAAGCTTAAAAGAGCTAATTCAAAATCATCTCAACCATTTAGCTTATTATAATGCTCTCATTTCTGTTTAGAAAAAAGTTAGCACCTAAAGTGGGAGTAATCGGAAAACTGTTCAAGTTATATGTTATATGAGCTAATATTGTTGGCTCTTCCTGTTTTTTTCTATCTCCAGAATATGGCACCTCTCATAACCAAAAAACAATAGCTACGTGTTTGGATGCATGTATTTTATCCTATGAAAAAGTGTTTTATTTTTCTTTTAAGAAAATTTCATGAAACACAGCTTGTTGATACATGATGATAATGAGAATTTTAAATTTTAATCTTTTGAAATGGAGCTGAAGATAAACTATTCCTATATTTTGAATTGAAGTTATAAAGTATGAGCTATAAAGTTCCAAATCGAAGACACACACTGGAAAATATAATCTAAAGTATCTGGCCGTACACAGCACGACCGGGCCTATTGACATGTGGAGTTAATTCCCATATCAGATTTAGAAGTTGAGTTAATGTGTAAAAATAGAATAAGTGCATGTTCACAAATCTTAATAGGGCTAGCAGCTACATAATTTTACCTTGTAACAATTAAATAAAATGGTAGGACAGGTCAGAAGACCGTCTAGAATCCCGACACTAGCACAGCTAGAAAACAACACTCGCAACTACTCTAAAACCAACTACACCAACAAAACAAAAACAACTAAAAAGATCCCACCAGGATAATACCCAAACGTCTGATCCCCATAGGAAATAAGATGACGCTTGGGCTCACAGGGGCGCACTGGGGCCAACGGCCCAAACCTAGAACACAAGAACAAACACAAACACAAACATAAACATCACAAAACGTTAACGACAAAATAAACAAAACAACTATGAACTAAAACACAGCCCTCCATCAGCAGAGACGTCCGAGATTGTACAACAGACAAAGCCGACTTCGAGGAAAGATCCAAAGCACAAGAACTCCACCCGCCACTGTCTAATGCCTAGCAAAGACAAGACCCAAGCCTTAAAACAGTCCAAATAAATCGACCCGCTCTCCAACCGCCAGAAACCACAATCGACCCCCAACTGGCTAACACCACTAGCCAAGTCCGGTACCATCCCGAAACTGCCTAACACCACTAGCCAATTCTGGACACGGTCGGCTTTCCTCAGACTCAGAAAGAGCAAAAGGGATGAAGGGTTCGAATGGCATCGAGGCCCTGCTCAATCACAACCCGAAAAAGTGACCATCTCCTCCCAACCCGACACACGAGGTCAGAACCCGCCTCAACCGCCCCACAGCGCCGAAACCGGCAAGAACACGAGAATCGAGACCGGCGACCACAAGGCTAGGCCAGAAAAAAGAGAAATCGCCCCTACCTGAGTTGAGATTGAAACATGAATGATGTAATTGAACATCGATTTGATCGGTTTTTTATTGAGTTTTTTTCAAAAAATGTCGTATAGTTAGTTGTCAATAGATATATTAAAATAATATTTAAAATAAAAAAATTACAATTGATTTGATGGAAAAATTTGATAAAGATGATATTAAGGGATAATTAGTTAAAATTATGTGAGTGGTAGGATACTGAAATAAAGTTGACGTGATTCGCAAGAGTAAGCATGATTGATTAGTATTATTTAATTATGAGAATAAAGTTGAATAATGAGACTGAGTTAAATTTAAGTTTTGATTGATTTTTTTATTGAATTTATATTCAATCACACCCGAAATAAATGCAGGTTTTGAGGGTTTCACTCTTTTACCGTTCACAAGCGAAGTCAATTTAATTATATTAAGCATTACATAAAGTTTAGATTTACTAATATAAAAAAATATAATAAATTATTGTTTAATACAAAAAATTAGTTGTACACAACATTACAAATATGTCGACCAGTCCTCTCAACATAAAAATATCTATATATTTTTATTGGTTATTTTAAATTATTAGTATTGGTTATGATAAAAATCTTCAGTTACCAGTAAATTAAATATTAAACTAATATATTATAAGACACACAACATAATAAAGTAATTTACAACAAAATTGTTAAGTTACATTTAAAAAATCAATATTGTACATATCATTACTATTATATGTAACATCTTTGTCTTTATATGAATTTTTTCTTTCAAGTTAGCATTTATAAGATTTTATTGTTTTTTTCTAAAAAATTTCAAAAAATGTATTCAACCAAAGATATACTTGATATTTATATTTATATTTTTTATTTTTAAAAGCATTTAGTGCAAAAATAATAGTTGTCGTTCAATAAAATGTTGACATAGTATATTCGGACCATATCGTATTATTGGTATGAGAAAACTCATTTCAAAGATGTTAATATAAAATATACAAATTAGTTATTATATATATATATATATATATACATACATGTATTAATCTATCTTATGTATTAATTTTTAAAGTATTTTAAATTTATAATATTAGATGATTTAAAATATAATATTTCTATCTTTATTATTTTTAATTAGTATGCATTTATATATTTTTTAATTTAACATCATAATAACATTTGAAATGTAAATATAATTTATTTAAATCGAAACATAATATTTTTTAAATATTTATCAATATTCTTTTTCTGTTAATACTTAATTTTCGCATTTTTTTCTAGACCTATAAGAACAATATGGTAAAGTGATTGTGTTGATGGTAGGATCCGATTAACAGTTAATAAAGAATTAATGAGTAATAAAAATAATAAGAGAATCGAGATTTACGAGATAAACGGATTTTATTACTTAATTACAAGGTCGGACTCTGATATTGAGGTCGGCATTTTAGTTACACTTTGAGTATTCACGAGAAATTATTACAGAGGAGGAGAAGTAATTGTAGAGAGAGAGAGTTGGTGCAAGGTTCAACAACCTCTGGTAAATGAGGGTAAAACTCTATTTATAGTTGCCTTCATATGGTACTGTTCACATACTGTTCATCTTGTCTCGTCGCACAGTAGCATTGAGTGACAGGTCAGCGCCGCTCTGGCAGACATTAAATGCGATTTGAGGTTGTTCCAATGATGATCTGTCAGGCACTAAATGCACACATGTGGGGCATTTAATGCTGACATGCCACCCTACTAGCCTAGATGCTTTAGGGTGGCTGGTTAGGATATTATGTCCCATCAGCAATCATCGTTTGACAAGTGACAATATTTTATCATTTCCTGGTCGTGCATCCATCCAGAAGCCGGTTTCGTGGAATCTTTAGGTCAGACATTCACCATTATTTTATCCCTTGGTCTTTGGAATCTTGTTCCTCAGTTCGGCGTCTACGGAGGTCGGCCTCCCCGCTGAACTGTCAAGTTGCCGACCTCATGGATCGTATAGCTTATCATCCTCGTCAACTTTGTTTCCGGGTCAGCTCGGCATTTCTAAATTACTCAAACTTCAGTCTGGGTTTTGAGGTCGTCTTCTTCCAGTCCTGGTCTCCGAACCGGGTCATCTACATCGACCCAACTCGGATATCAACAGATTGTCTTATGGTATACTAATAACTTGCTTATTCATTTTACAAAACTAACTTAAATATTATATTTGATATCTCTCGATTTGATTTGATAAATAAAATTTAATTTTGTTGATGAAGACAAATGATTATCAAATCGAAAATTATTAAAAGATGATTAAATTGTTATTTATTATATATGAAACATGAAAAAAACTAAGTATTAAGTTTTATGGTAAACCTCAAACCTAATGTTATAGTCAGGTTTGTACCTATGTCACTGCGAATTACAAATAAATTTTTCAAGCGCGTGAGTTTGTGAATTAGAATAAACTAAACTATTTATTAATAATCTATATATATATAATTGCTGGCAAACTTCAGTAAATTTTATTCAACTAATAAAAATAGAACTTCATTTAATAAAAATCTTTATGACAATAAATTTTATTCAGTCAGCAATTAATAAAAATAGAACTTCATTTAATAAAAATTCTTATGATCAACATTCAAATGACAGTTACACAAGTAAAACCTTATTATCATTAATTTTTTATTCTATAACAGTTTTACAACAACAACAACATACCCAATATATTCTATAACAGTTTTACAATATTTTTAAATTTTCTGAATATACAATATTAAATTATTTTACAACTAATATTCCTATTATGTTTTATAGTTATACAAAAAAAAATTTATATGAATGTTAAATAATTTATATTATATTATACATTTACATAAATTCAAAATTTTAAATTGTAATACACTTTATGTAATTTAAATCTTTAAATATCATATACGTATATATAATATATAAATTTCTTTTTTCTCTGTGCACACAAGATCGAATACTAGTATACGAGAATAGTGGGGATATAGGGGGGATTTTAAAAATGTTTTAAGATGACACACAGCCATTTCCGGAAAAACGTGATGATTGCCCTGAAAACACCAAATTCAGCAAACTCGTGACTCAACGTATGACAATATAGCAAAACCTTCACTTTTTCTGCACTTTTCTCTTCACGTCCATCTTTCCCACCAAATCTGAAATATCTCTCTCATATCATGCTTGCCGCATCCATAATTCTCAACCTTTTCCTATAGTTTCAATTTTCCGGTTATGGGTTGATTGCCCGCCATCTTATTAACAATCTCCAAAATCATATTTAGGCCATACATTTTTCTCTTTTTTCTTTATTTTGTTTGTCATTTTTCCGTTCAATTTCATCCCTGTTTCAGTTTTTTCCCATTTCGAAATGATGATGAAAGGGGCTGGATTTCTAGGGTTTCGCATCATGCCCTAATTCTTGCCCCTTCCAGACTTGCCACTTTCTCTTAATTATTGGTTTTTATTCAATCCTAGATTTAATTTTTGTTGTTAGCTTTCTGGGCCTTTTGATTTTGCTCTCCACTGGAATATTAATTTAGATGGGAAGATTGATTGGGGGAGAAGTGAATTCGAATATTTCATTGGGTTCGCTGCAGCTGAATTTCTTTGGGTGCCCATTTCGATTTGGGTCCGACATTACTTCATTTTCTGTTGCATGTGAAGCTTTCTCCGATCGCCGCCTCCTGTAAATCTAATCGTTGATTGTACAGTGTGCTTTCCCCCTCTTTTTTTTTTTTCCCCTTTTTTTTGGAAAAAAAATTGTATTCCATTTGATATGTATTTTGGGAATAATGAATGCTGGATGGGGAAAAGGGAAAATCAATGTAAAATGGGTACTGCCGAATCTGATGTTGTAGAAATATCTCCGGACGGACGATATATTCGGGTAAATTTCAGTTTTTTCACCCTCCTTAAGCTTTTTAGTTCGTGAAGGATTTGCATTTTGTATGTCGGGTGCAACTCGCTTAGCTCAATCAAAGCTGAAAACTCATGTTTGTTAGCTTTTACATTGCTTGTTAATCTATAGCATCGGGTATGTTTGTTTGATTTGTGACATGTTGCTGAATAGTTTTAATTTGCTGTTATGCATGCTTTCTTTCTAAATTCTAAGTTAAGAATTGGGAATTGTTGGTAGCCAATTTGTTGAATCTCATCCAGGATAAAGCTTGTTTGCATTGACACAAGTGGATGTTAGAACTTCAGGACATGCCCTTGTATGGATAATTTGGTTTAGTGTCAGTGGTTCATTTACATAGAACTCTGAGTTTGTTGTTTCTAAATTTATTATCTCTCTTTCTAATTATATTCCGTGCTGTTTGCTTGATATAAGAAAATATGATATACTGTTGCCACATTACTGAATATAATTGAGCGCTTTTGTTTTTCTTTAATCCTTTCCCCTTTGGTTGCTTTATTCCCTTTTTGTTTTTGTTTCTTCAGTATGAAGAAATCCTGGGAAGAGGAGCATTCAAGAATGTGTATGCTTCCTAGACTACCTTTTTGTTTTTGTTTTGTTTTTTTGCTTTACCATTTGTTTTTCTACGTCAAGTATTAAGCAGATGTGGTAGTTTTCATCTGCTTGCCAAAACTTACTTGTGCTTGTACTCGTGTATAGTTACAAGGGCTTTGATGAAATTGATGGCATAGAAGTTGCTTGGAACCAAGTCAGTATCGAGGATGTGCTGCAATCGCCCGATCATCTGGAGAGATTATATTCCGAGGTTCATCTGTTAAGAACACTGAAACACGAAAACGTCATTAGGTCATATGCATCTTGGGTGGATGATGGCAATAAGACTATCAACATGATAACCGAGCTGTTCACTTCCGGCAGCTTGAGGCAGTGAGTTTTCTTGAATTGCTTGCCTGATTTTCTTTATCGTAGTTTCATATTCATTATTTTATTTAATATTTAAGATTCTCTTTTGTTTCAGCTACCGAAACAAACATAAGAGTGTTGATATGAAAGCTATCAAGAACTGGGCCAGGCAGATCCTTCGAGGGTTAGAATATCTGCACACTCACAATCCTCCTGTCATTCACAGAGATCTGAAATGCGATAATGTATTCGTGAATGGTAATCATGGAGAAGTAAAAATTGGTGATCTTGGATTGGCAACAATAATGCAGCAGCCTACTGCCAGAAGTGTTATCGGTTTGTTCTATTTAAATGTTTCTTGCATACGGCCACTTCTTTTTTTCTCTATCTTCTGAAATTATGCTGTTTTCTCAAAGGTACACCCGAGTTCATGGCTCCTGAACTTTATGAGGAGGAATACAATGAGCTGGTGGATATTTATTCTTTCGGGATGTGTATCCTTGAGTTGGTTACCTGCGAATACCCGTACAGCGAATGCAAAAATCAAGCACAGATATACAAGAAGGTTACCTCCGTAAGTTATACTAACTCATCTTTCCATTGTATTAATGGTGTGCTTGGATACAAATATATCCTCTCAAAACGAGTTTTTTTTGTTAACTAGAGTTAATTTGAAAATGATGTATGGTTAGGTTTTAGTGTGATTTTGAATTTATGTTAAAATAATATTTAAAATAAAAGGATTCAGTTGATTTGATGTAAAAGTAGGAGAGATATAGTGTGAAGTTATGGTTAGTTAAAATTATATGAGTGGATGAATAGTGAATTAAAGTTGATGTGATGTGAAAAAATGATTGATTGATATTATTTAATTATATTGATAATATTGAAGGTAGTGGAGTTGAATTAAAGTTCAGTTAGATTTTGAGTATGGATCGAATATGAATTGAGAAAATTTGTAAACAAACACACACCCTAAGTGCTCATTTGTCAATCTCATAATCTGCAATCTTAACACTTATTTGTAAAAATTAATTAGGGAGTAAAACCGGCTGCTCTGAGTAAAGTAAGGGACCCTGAGTTACGAAGGTTCATAGAAAAATGCCTGCTTCCAGCTCCCCAGAGGCTGAGTGCTGCCGAGCTTCTGAAAGCGACATTTCTCTCTAACGAAAATCCCAAGGATGACACCTGTGATCCCCCTCAACTAACCGATTTCACGCCAAAATCGATAAACTCGTCAAAATCCGATTTCCCTCTCATGGATCTCGACTCTTCTTCCAGAATGCTTCTATCTGGTAGCAGCACGTGGTGCGAAAGCATCACAGAAACTTCCATGTCTACCCTCGAGCTGCATAGGTGCAACGAGAGGAACGAATTTGTTTTGAAAGCTGAAGAATTTGACGGTCGTAAAATAAGTTTGACTTTGAGGATTGCTGACTATTCCGGTACGTAAAATTCCAGTTTCATCCTCAGGGTGTATACAAATATATCCGCTCAAAGCGAGTTTTTTTGGTTAATCATGATTAGTTTTGAAAAAGTTGGTATAGTTAGTTGTTAGTAGGATTTTGAGTTATATTAAACTAATATTTAAAATAAAATAATTTAAGTTGATTTGATGTAAAAATACGAGAGAGATGATGTGAAGTGATGGTTAGTTAAAATTTTGATAATATTGAAGTTGATATGATAATGTAAGAATGATTGGTTGGTATTATTTCATTATATTGATAATATTGAAGACAGTGAGATTGGATTAAAGTTGAGTTAGATTTTGAGTATGAATTGAGTATCAGTCGAAATAATTTATAAACAAACACACCCTCAATGTGCTCCACTAGAAAAAACCCGTATTTGTCTAATATGTTAATGCAATCAAATTAATTATATATATATAACAGGTCGGGTTCGGTACGTGCACTTCCCGTTTTATCTCGATTCGGATACCTCATCTTCAATAGCTTCAGAGATGGTCGAGACACTCGATTTATGGAGGGACGATGTTGCTTTCATAGCCGAGCTTATCAACAGCTTAATCTCACAGTACATTCCCACATGGGCTACACCATGCGGGAGTCTGTGTGGGCCCAAGAAGTTGGAAAACGAGAAGCCTGAAGCGAAAACCGAGCATGGTTTGAAAATCACCAGATTAAACAATAGTAATAATAATAATAATGATAATAACAATAGCTGCAACTATAACTACACTGTTTTGAGCCAGAGCTTGAAGAACTCAGTGAACTCGTTCACTGGCTCGTGGATAACTGCAACGAGCAATATGAGCTTGAGCGTTTCGTCTCTCTCGTTAATGGATAAGGAGAATGAGCTGTCGTCTGATGATTTGAGGGAGGAGCTTGAGCAAATCGATTTGCAGTACCAACAGCGTTGTAGAGAGCTCGAGAGAATGAGAGAGGCTGCTATCGAGAATGCCAAAAAGAAGTGGATAATGAAGAAGACATCCGTGCTTTGATCGTGTGGCGTGAGGCTCGGGAATTTTGTGGGGGTGTTTGAGAAGCTTCGTGTTTTTCGTAACTTTTTTTTTTTACTCT
>BKCP01000447.1:1176314-1192884 GCA_008636005.1 Striga asiatica | reverse complement strand
AATCATAGACTCGTGCAAAGATATGAGTTTCACACATTCCAGAATATTGCAGATATGAAATGTAACAGAGCTCAAACTAAATGAAGAGACTTTAGAAGTAGATGGTGAACTTCGATTTCTAAACTATATGACAAGAAGTGAAGGCGAGTGCCCAACATTAAATGTAACCATATAAACAAGGCCAGCGCTATTGAGCTTAGTATTAAATCCATGCCCAAATGCAAATACATAGGTCTCATATATTCCAAAAAAATTGCATATATAAAACGTCTAGAGCTCAAACTAAATGAAGGGACTTGTAGCTGATACCAAAAGCAAATAAAAACTAGAAGTCCATAGTGAAATTCGATTCCTAAACTACATGACAAGAATTGAAGGCGAGTGTCCAACATCAAACGTTACCTTATAAACAAGACCAGCACTACTGAGCTTAGTACTAAACCCATGCCCAAAAACCTCTTCAAAACCCTTCTGATGATGGTCGTACCTATCTCTTGTGGGATCGTAAACCCCACCCACATCAAGCACAGCATCAAGACCTTCCAGCACCTGATAAACAGTTCAAAGGCACATTTCATCAAACAGAACACCTACATACAAAAACAACAAATATGGATCCAGATTTCTCCAGTCAATGCATTCAGGAGATGATGGTATGACCTGCGGGTCACGCGTGCGGACGATGTGAGCGTCTGAGAACTTCTTGGTGAGGCGAATCATGAAGCAGCCAAGTGCTTCATCGCAGTGGAAGCTCCCGTTGTGGGTGCCCACGCGCTTGACGGCGGCAGCTGTGGACATGGCTAGTAGCGCCGTATTGTGGTGGAATGAGGTTTTCGGGGAGGGTTTGAAGTTGAGAAGATGGTGGTGGCTGCCGAGGAAGGTTTTTGAAAATGCTTTGAACATGCTGCCTGCTCGGAAAAGAAAATGCGTGTTTATTATAGGATAATCCGGTTCAGCTTCCGGTCTTGTACTATTGTTGCCTCTGCGGATCGGGTCGGGTTAGATCTAAGTCCGAAGATTGAGCATAGAACTACGCCATTCAAATTGGGTTATGCACACACTTCGTTGTTGACTTAAACAAGTCGAGCCGAACTTATTCGCGAAGAATTTCAATTTCTTTTTTTCTTAAAAAAGAAAAAGTTAACGAAAAAGCTCATTTCAATTTTAAGCTTATTAATGAGTTGAATCGAGTTGAATTTCACGAGTTTGCACAAGTTGGCTTGTTTATTAAAGAATTGAGATGACTCATTTTGTAAATTTGCACTAACTCAAATATGTGCAACTTAGTTCGGCTCAGCTTGTGAAATACATTTTTTTAAAATGTTAGATTTTCTCATAACTACCAGTAGAGTTTGTGACAAAAGGGACTAACACAAAAGAAAAACAATCAAGACACAATTTGATTGCGCAATCAACATCATCTCCCTCTGATCTCTTCTCTTAACTTTCTCAACAGAAAAAATAAAAAAATGTAGAAGTTTGTCTTTCTCCCCCCTCCTCTCTCTCTCTCTCACCGATTTCCACCCCCATCATCCTAGTACTACCTAAGGTCGACTCTGAGAGTTCGGCGGCTGGCCGGGACAACTGGTTTTGTGGTTGATCTCTCGTTTGCTCTTTGGATATTGGTTTTTTGGGCATATGTGAGATGGAACTTCAATTCTTTGTCCGATATGTCTTATAACTAAAAGGGTATAAAAAGGTTAAAGATATACTTAAAAAATAATTATATTATATTTCATATCAAATTTCCATCATTAGTCGCACAAATTTAGTCATATCTGAATTTTATGTTATTTCTATATTTACTAAAGTTGATTTTGAATAAAATACTTAATATGGTTAAGTAATGATGAACTTTGGATTTTTTTGAATCATATGAAAATTTAAATATAACTAGATAGTCATTGAAAAGAAAACTATAAACAATTAGAAATTTCTAGACTCCGAATCAAACCGAACCGTACCAAAAAATAAAAATCTGAATTAAAGTTTCTGTACGATTACAAAAATTGGATTTGAGTATGAATGTCAAATCGAACCGAAGTATGTAATGTTGCTAAGTAAGTTTCCGAAACGTGCGAGGCTCAACACGTTTTTAAATTATATTAAGAGGGGATTATGGGTTAAAAAAAAAAAAAAGAGAAGTTGGCGTTTTTGTTCCCCCTCCAACTTTAGCGGGTTGCGGGTCAGCCCGGACCCCTTGAGAATGTGGATAAACTCACAAGCAACTATTGCGTCCTATGGCGCTACATATGATCCAATACATTGTAGTATGGTACATATTACATACATCCTTTCGTCTTCCCCCATCAACATGAAAACCACCATAACAACTACACCAAGCAGCTCCCCTTCGCCATTAATTCAGCCTCCAAAACTCAGAACTTTGTTCCCCGAGAGATTTCACTCAATTCCTCAATTCAAACACCTGGCTGCAGCTGTAAACCCAGCTTCAAGAGCCGCATCCGGGCTGAGATGCAGCAAAAACGGCAGCCCGCCATCGGCAAGTGGAAATGAGGGCAATTTGAAGGATTTGCTGTCTGGTATGGTGGACGAGAGGGTAGATGAACTCTTGAGCAAAGAGGAGAACAAGGGTTTGTTGGACGGGCTGGAGCAAGCCTCCAGGAGAGTTGAAATTGCCAGGCGAGAGCTTGCCGAGATAAAAAAGCAGGAAATTGAGGCCAAGGCTATGAGGGATTACGTTAATCACCTCGAATCAAGAGCCTCTGAGGTATTACTATCACCATTCTCTGTATTTTGTTACTTTTTGCCCGTTTATTTAGTCTGATCACATATTTTCTTCTTTTTGTCAAAAATGGCAAAACATTCTGTTGAGATTTTTTTATGTATCTGTTGTACATTTGTATCTTTGTCAAGAAATGGGGTTAGTCTTATTTGCGATTCGGTTCACTGAAAGACATAATCAATTCCTGATCATGTCATAGGAAAAACACTCTATACAAAAGATTCTGCAATGAGAAAAATGTGGTAATTGTTAGTGAACTTGTTTAGTAAATTTTTAGCAGTTCAAGTGAACACGTTGCATTGTAACATAGCTGTTGTTTCTATTGTAGCTCTTGACTTGTTGTTTAATTTATGCCTGTGGTGGTAATGGATTCTTGGCTTGAAGTGCTAACCGAAGAGAAAGGATAAATATAGCAGAAACGAGCACAAGTGAAATTTATTATTTAGGTTGTGTGATATTGAATATGAAGATAGAGGTGGAAGGTTTAGTAGAAAATGACCAATTGACTGCACACTCATAAGTTAGAAAGTAATGCTAGATTTATTGATCCATCAAAGCTTCATATAACCTAATAGACATTCTCTCATCGCGTCTAGAAGTAGACACACAACACACTTTAGTTGTGACTAGTCTAACCTCTGTATTTATATAGTCTCGTCTTCACTTTAAAGCTCAGATATTTTCGGATTAGTTAAATTTGTTAATTCGAATAAGCTTCCATCTTGCTCTAAGAAACCTCACAAGAAACAGATTAGAATTTTCCACTCAATTCTCAATTAACCTATTCATTGCTGATTCACAACTTACTTAAAGGACATACTGACTGTATTTAGCTAATCGAAAGATTGCAGAATGCCAGAAAGAAATATCGGAAGCAAGGGCAATGGTGGAAGAAGCTGAAAGGTCATTGACAGACCAAAGGAGGAAAGCCTCAAAAGATGACGAGAGATTGGAGTCTGTTAAAGCTGCTTCATTATCTGCCATCATCGGCACACTTGCCGAGCTCCCCATTTCCTTAACTCGAGTTACCAGCAACTCCGAACTCTTACTTCCTCTGGCCATTACCTTTGTTAGCTGTGCATTGTTTGGGGTAACTTTCAGATATGCTGTCAGAAGAGACTTGGACAATTTCCAGCTAAAATCTGGGACTTCTGCAGCCTTTGGATTCGTTAAAGGTATATTTTTGCATTCACTCAATCCTTATATAGCCAATAACTTGTAATTTGTCATTTACATTATTGGGCATAGCAGTTTACTTATAGGGAACTTCATTCAAGATACAACAAAACTTTTGCTGTTTCAAATCTGATGTAAGAGTTAAAACATAACCTTATTGCTTTGGCAGTAGGTCGAGTCATCTTGTCTGTTTGCCCAATGGATTAAGCGGACATAGTTTTTTATCAGAAAGACATACTTCCACTCTTAAATATCATATACTTCCCGAAAACAATAAAGAAAAATTATTTAATCTGTATTGAAGAGTGACATTTAACTGTAAAAGTACACATTTTTGTTTAGAAAGTATGATTGCTGGGTCAAAATTAACACATCTGAGCAATTTTGACCTATTATGCCTACTCCAACAGTTTTTTGTGTTGGTTTGGATGGGAATTAATGTTGAAAACAATAATAGCAAAATTGTTAGAGCTTATTTGGATGCAGACAGCAGCCCTGCTCCTAGAATTGTATTGTTTTTATTTCCTTTTTCGTTTTCCTTTTAATTTTCTTTTTATTATAGTTTAGTTTGCTTAGACCTTCTCCAACCGTACTGCAAAACGCAAAATTTGCAGTACGGAGAGCTCCAATCGGTGCCAAAACCCGATCGCAAATTGCGATCTTCACCTTCTCTCTCCTCAGATCGACGCATATTTGCGTCGGAACGCAAATTATGCGTTCAATATTTTTTTTTTTACATTTTGGTCCTTTAGGTTTATTTAATTTATAAAAACTGATTTTTGTTTTGTTTTTTTATTTTCTTTTGTTTTTATTTAAATAGTTAAAATGATAAAATAAATAATTTTATAAATAAAAAATTAAGTTTAAAGAATACAAAAAAATTTCTTTTTTTTTTTACTTTCATGAAATTTATATAATATGATATTTAAAATAATTAATATGATATTATTTTATATTTGTTTATAATAGAGTAATTATAAAAGACTATCTATTTTTACTTAATTGTTGTAATTTTTAATTTCTCATCTTGTGTGTTGTAATTTTTAATTTTATTTAGTGTGTTGTAATTTTTAATTTCTCATCTTGTCCGTGTGGTTTTTTAATTTTATCTTGTGTTGAAGTTTTTAATTTATAATGTTGTGCGTTGTAATTTTTAATATTATATTGTGTGTTGTAATTTTTAAATTTTTTTTTTATATGACTATTTATTTCTCCGATTTTATTACATAAAGTTTAAATTGAATTGAAAATAATAGTGTGGTTTAACTTGTAAAGTTGTAAAATATGTGGGTAGTATTGAAAAATTGTAAAAGTTGATGTAAAATAGAATATTCCGAGAATATTCTTTTGGGTTGGAAAATGGGTTTTTCGGTTGGAGATGAATTACTGCAAAATGGGATTTGTACTGCAAAATGGGTTTGAGTTTGGTGTAATCCGTTGGAGATGCTCTTATGATGCCCAAGAATAGTATCATTTTCATTTTTTTATTTATTTATTTGAACACAAAGATTCCTATAGTGGTAGTGTAAGGAAATAGGCGCCGAAGTAAAAGCTAGACCAGCATCTTCTCCGTCAACATTGTTCAGAGATGTTTTTGCTGGTATATTGACCCAGATTTGGATGCTCAAGTAGAGTTTGGAGCAATACTAGCATACTGCACGAGTGTTTGATAAAATAATTAAACATAAAGAAAAAATAAATGTTTATATATTTTGTTGAAGTTGGAAAAAATAAATGAATAACAATATATAACAATTTATAATAAAGAATTAAGCGAATTAACAATATTATTTTAAACTCTGAAGACTAATTTATATACAACATTAGTTTTATTTATAATATTTTTATTTAAAACACATAAGAGAATAATATAGACAAAACACAAAATTTGGAAAGTGAGATAATATGCACATTATAGAAAGAAAATAATAAATAGATTTATATAGAATAGATTAAATATATTACCTATGTGTATTTATGGCAATCCAAACCTAAGCTATTTGGTATTAGAAAAAAAAAAAAAACTAGTAATTTCTATTAGAGCCTATTGCAAAGCCTAATATTTTGCCACATAAGATTACAAAGCGTGCAGAACTGCACGTTCTGAAATTATATATAAGAGGGATTTATTATTTTACTTCAATGTTCTTGCTAGCTTACATCTCAATGGCTCGATTTCAACACGATATCCTGTTTACAATCCCTTTTCTTTAATGTATAAAACCAGAAAAAGGGGATTCAGAGTAATACCATCTTGAGGCAAATTAATGTCATTTATAAAGATGGGTTTTTTCGAGCAATGTTTTCCTTTATGCAGGGCTCGGTATGCTGGGTGGTGGACCACCGTTGGATTTGGAAGCCGGCAGCTTTCTCTCGCATGCTTTTAGTGGTTCGGTTTACGTTTGTGAAAGTATTTTGATCTTTCTATTTGCAGGAGTTGCTCTGGACTTCTGCATTAAGTTGAGAATTCTAAGTCCATTTCCAATTGATCCATCCATCCTTTCCAAGGACATATGAACTAATTGAACACATAAATATCATTTTGTGATCTTTAGAGGTGCCATATCAAATTAATTTTCTTTCCGGTTTTGTTATAGTTTGTTTTGTTTTGTTTTGTCTCTTGTGAAAATATATAGAAAATTGAATGTGTATTGTCGGATAAAAAAAAATTATATTTGCAACTGTACTGCAGGTTTTTGGGGACTTGTGACCTACTTTTCAATTATTTTATCTTTATTAGTTATTTAGTATTTATATTTTATGATTGTTTTGTTCCACTTGAAATATCTAAAGCTTTATAAACACTATCTCTACCTGGTCAAGTTGCCTGAGTTTTTATCTTTCACCCTACCCCACTGGCCGCTGCTGTTGTGAAAGCCGAAGGAAATTTGTTTTGTAAAAATAATTTTTTTAAAGTCGGTTATGCAATCAAGATTTAATAGTTTGAATCATTGGATCAACACTTAATCACACATATGTTTGTAATTTTATGTGATTTAACGATCGAAATCTTGTGAGAGCACTGCTAGTAAGTTAGCCATAGGAAATATGTACTGAAAAAATATTTATTTAAATTATATATTCATTAAAAAAAAATATGATTGTTTTTTTTACCATATTACTGTAACTTTGCAAGTAAAGGTGTCAGTCGAGATCTTTATCTTCCACAAATGTTAATCAATCCACCACACCATTATACTGAACTAAATTGATGGTTTGCCCGTAAAACAAACATTTACTTGGTATTCACGAGACTTATTGTAGTGATACAAATAAAAAAAAAAAAAAAAACGCTTAAAATTGCAGTGTTGTTAAATTAAAGAATGCTGAATACCCTAATTTATCACGGGTAATAAAACGAAGCTAAATTTTATGAATAGTAAATTAATATTGTCTGAATAGAACCAACCTAATTGTCGCACCTTTGTCAAACCTAAATTTTGTCAGCACTTAGGCAATGATTAACTAGCAGGGCAATAATTTGTGCATCGCATGCACCTTCATTAATTGTTTATGGATTCTAATTAAGGACCAAACTTTGTTACGCATAGGTGAGTTTTTTTATTTTGCTTAGTATTATAGAATTTTGATACCATCTTCATCCAATTGAGAAAAGCAAGATGAACAAGCATGGGATTTTTATTTATTAAAGAACATTGAATAACACTACCAATGTAAGAGAATAAAAGAGGTCAACAATGCGTGGGACACCTATTGACTATTGTCAATATTTATGGCCGAATTAAGAGAATAAAAATTTGGGACCATCATTGATATTTGATTCCAATTTCCAACTATTCAAGGTGTAGGATGAAAGTAGTACTGATTGTAATTAAATCTCTAATTTATTTTACCAATATGTTAAAAAATATCCAAATAGCACCACGACATTTGTGTTGCAAAAAGGGTACTCTTATATTAGCGATAAATATATATATATATATATATATATTTTTTTTAATAGATATGCATACTTTTAAATTGAAATGTCATAAGAAACACCATAAACAAAACTATGATATATATTTTTTTAATCATACTTTAAAATAACATAAACAAAATATGTCATTTCACAACATAAATATGCACTTTTGTTAAAAATTATGATGTGTCAAACTGCCTAATAGTTAGACAGTCTCGTATAAGAATTTGTTTTCATAAATATATATATTTTCATTGTAAATTGACATATTTTAAAACATAGCCTAAACAAGAAGCTTTTTCATATGATAACTTTCATATTTTAAAGCACAGCCTAAACATAAGCATTTCATATGATAATATAGATTATGTACTTTTATTTACAAAGTATATCTAACGTAAGACAAATATCTCACATAAGAATTTTTATTTTCCTTTAACAAAGATGTAATTTTGTATCGTCACTTATCAAATTAATTAAACAAAAATCATTATATATATAATGTATGTCTAAATTCATCATCTTATTTCAGCTTAACATGAAACGAAACAAGTCTCTTAAAAATCTGGCATGGGAGGGAGCTCGATATGAAATAAAGCAGACTAATGAGAAAAAAGTATCATGTTGTTGTTTTCATGGATCTCTGTTTGGCTCTTATTGAAGTGCGAGTTGCCATCAACTTGCTATATAGGCCAAATAATAGGGATAATAATAATCAAAGTCTATGGTGGGTCAAGATGTTTTGTTAATATCATGGAAAAACATTGCATATATAAACAGATATTTAAGTTATAATAAACTATTGATGATTATTGAGTTAGAATTTGATTTCATAATTAGCTATACTCCGGAAGTAATAGAAAATTTTGACATTGCTAATTTAATGAAAGTAATTATATATAGTTTTGAGTAATCATATTTGGTTACTAAGGTTTTTATGTGGGATTAGGTATCTTTTAATTTTGGTTTATGATGTAATATAGATTAATCATATCTATATATATATATATATATATATANTTTAAATTACTATGTTTATTTTTTATTAATATGCATAAAATAAAAATAAATAATTCATCTTTAGATATATAATTTATAATCTTAATATACTATCATTTGGTGTAGACATATGAATCATAAATTTTTTTTATTTCATAAAATTAAATATTATATTTAAAGAAAATAATGAAATTACTTTTGTATCAATCGGGTGATTGAATTAGGGTATTGCCCACGTTGATTGAATTACTTTTAGGTGATATTTAAAATAGTCAAAAAACTTGACATAACTTGCTTGGTCCCAGGTAACTAAGTTATGTATCAGTTTGACCAGACCAAATCGATTATTGAACCTAAATATAAATTTTAATATTAAAAATACTTTATTATGTAGTCCAAACTTCAAATAATCATATTAACAATACTTTTACGACAACATGATTAATAATTTATGAATATTTATATATCATTTTATTATTATTTATGTGAACAAAATAATTACTTTATTATCATTTTTATTAATGTACGGTAAATATAAGGTTTTCAGAACCGGAACGTCATCGAAACGATCAAGTTATTTTATTAAATCATTTGTGGTTATTCAGATTTTAATACATAATACTTTAATATATATATATATATAGTACTTTTTGTAATAAATTTAAATAAAGTGTTACTTAAATATCTAAACAATTTATAAGTTCAAATGTTTAAACTAATTGATAAACAAATTATAAATCTCTATTTTATTTAAATATGTAATTTTATTTAAAATAATTTTTAATGTAACAAAATTTGTTTAGAAAATCGTATCGATCCTACCAGTCCAACATATTGATGTTGACGGATTCGATAACATATATTTTATTCAAGCGCAATATACTGGTTATAAACCTGTTCTCGGTCCATCCGGTCGGACTATGTCCAACCCGGTTTAATTTAAAAATAATGGATAAATCATGATTAATGTTATTTATTTATTTAAATTATAATACAATCAAAATATTGTTTTCCCGAGCATTGCACGGGTCACGCACTAGTTTTTAAATAATATAGATTACTGATTAGTCATGTTTTGGTTAACTTGTCATAAATAAATATTACTCTAAATATAATTATAACGAAATTAAGGAAAAATAAATAATGGTAATCATTTGGATGTTTTATAATTTTAAATTATAATATATTGAAAAATTATTTGTGTTGTAAATTGCAATGCATTTGTAATAATTTTTCTTGTATTGAAAAATATATGTTTTAGATTGAGTTTTGATTATATGTAATAATAAGATGTATTTAGTTGTACTCTGGTATCTATGACAAATACATATATTCTAATGTATTTACGTAAATAATAGATTGAAATCCAAAATACTGTTTATTTTATATAAAAAAAACTTTAGAAAATATAATTTTATTTTTTTATTAGGGAAAATGCTAATATTCCCTTAATGTTTATTACAAGTTACAAATAAATAACTATTTATTTTTTCTTTTTTTTTGGTGCAATTACATACATTAGTAGTTGTTTGAAAACATATGGCTGCGACATTGAAAAAGTTGTTTTTTACAAGTATCGTATTGTCCTATTAATGAACTTATCATAATTTATGTGACAGATTGCAAATAGAGAAGTAATCATTTGATTAAAAAAAACAATAAATTTAAGAAACAATATTTAATTTTAAATAAAATGGTTCCTACCCACGGGGAGCCATATTTTAGAGTTAATTATTGATAAGGACAATGAGAATTTATTTGTATTTATATGCATATAATAAATGTAATCCATATGACTCGCTAGCCCAATTAGAGAAGTAATCATTTGATTAAAAAAAACAATATTCTTATTAAGTTATTTTTTAGCATTAAAACAATTCATAATAAGAAAAATAAAAAAGAGAATGAAATGAGAAGACAAGATATCAGTAAAAACACGAAATTCTCATAAATCATAATTATTATATTATCAATATGGTTAAAACACAAAATCCCAATAATTATTATATTATAATTAGGGATATTAGCAGTGCAGTTTAAAAAACAAAAAAAAAAAAAAAAATATTCCCATGATTATACCTGGAGGCTGGAGACTTGACAGGTTGCAAATGCCTCAATTCTTTAATCGTTTGAAAATTAAAGTGATGAAGTCAACCAAATATGTTGAAGGTTTGACCAAAGACCTAATTAGTAATTACGGCGTGCTTTTACTGAATAGGTGATAACGGCGTATAGCACAAGAACACGATTCGCATGTACATTAAACAGTAATATTATTGTTTTCTATTTTATATTATTTATTTATTTTCTCTATTTATTTTATCTACAGCTCTTAGTTAATTAGCTCATCTTTTTATCTATCAAATAAAATAATTAAGTGGACAGTAGATAATCTGCGCGTGGATCTTGCCTTAGAAGTTTTCTACTGCTTGAATATATTGTGACTTTGATCTCATCCAATTGAGTGATGAAATTCATGATGGAATGATATGGATAATCAAAATATAATGTAGTGTTTCCTTTAGATATTTTATATATATATATATATATATATATACAAGGGCGGACGCAGACTCGCAAAGTTGAAGGGCACAAACGTAACTTTTATAAAGTAAAAAAAAAAAATGATATTTATTTTCTGTATGTTCTTATATATTATATCACTCACAAAATCATAAATTCAAATCTCATTAAATATATCTTTTTTAAATACCAATATTTTTTTTTCTTTTGCATTGAATATTCTTACAACATTATTTAGTAGTTAATTTTAAATTTATAATTATAATTTTAAGAACACCTAAAATTCAATATGTATTAAAACCAATGTTAACTTTGTGGAGAATCGATGTAACTAATTTATATATGTCTACAACATAATACAAATACAAAACACAAACAACATAAATTTTAAAAAAAATCTCTCTGTAATTATTTTACAATATAATTATATATGTACTATTTTTTTTAAATGTACAGGGGCTCGTGCCCCCTACAGGCCCCTGCCTAGATCCACCCATATATATATGTATATATTATTTTATTAATTTCTTAAAATGTAGATAACATAAAAACGTGCTCAAATTATTTGCCTACGGGAATGAAAGGGAGAGAATGGTCGTTAATTTAACTATTTAAGTAATAATTTTGAAGTTTAGCTGTTGGAACGTAGTTTCCACGAGTTATTCCTAAATAGTAATTAGTTTTGCTATTTTTCATAAGTTTACTCCTACTTTTCAGTTTTTACCATTCCAACATATTAAAATTATTTCAAATTTCAATTGTATAGTTTGATTATACACAATACATTCATTTCAAAATATATTACATGTTGATATTACAATATATAATTCACTTCTCTTAGTACATTAATTAAGTCATCAAGTGTAATCGATGTGTCATATAGCACCTTGATGGATTGAAAATTGAATATATTTTATAGTAACTCGGACAACATTATATCAGGAGGTCGATTAAATGGTTAAGAACTAGAGTACAAAGATAGAGACCTAAAATTGTCTTCAAAAGGTTGATACAAGATGTCAAGATATATGTTCTACAACCTATGACGTTATCAACTATGTAAGCAAAGATTAATAATATCTTTAAATATGGAAAAGTTCGAAATTTGAAAATTTCCTTTATATCCAAAGAACTTTACAAGAATAGGTAACTATATCTATATAACTGTATTGTTTTGGTCGGTAGTAGTCCTATTTACGCTGCATAATATTCAGAAAAAAATTATATCATATTTAAGAACTCATCTGATTTAACGTCGTAATTTCTATGTGAGGAACACCGCACCAAACGTTTTACAAATTATCATAAGTTGAGCTCCCAGTTGAGATCAACACGAGAACTCAACTAACTTTGTGTGGATCACCAATAATTATTCCGAATCTAAAAAAATTTTTGGGTTGTTCGAATACCCTTCACTGCTCTCTTCATTAATGTTCGAATAAAATAATCATATCCCAATAACACAAATTAATAAAAAAATAAATAAATCAATAAAAAAATTACACTTTTAAATGTTATTTTAGTATAAATGAATTATGAGAAAAATTAAAATAAAAACTATAAATGTTAAAAAAAACTATGAAGACCTATCGGTGTTTGATTATTCATTAAAAGTCCAAAACATGCTGTCTTAAATTTTTGCAAAATCTATCATTATATAAAAAGAATAACCTTTTTACAAATTTAGAAACTTTTTCCCGCCAAAATCATTAAATATATCCTAATATAGTAATTGTTGGACAAATCTGAATAGGCAAAAAAATCGGCTCATTTTTTTTAGTTTATCAAAACCGTTGTTTGACAATAAATATTTGTTTTTCTTTTTCCTATTTTTAGTATAAATCTACACGCTTATCTCTTCTGTTACAAAATCCCATTGCATACGATCTCACGTGTTTAAAAAATCTCATCCCTTATCTATACAGATTTAAAAAAATAAAATAAAATAGAAACCAATTCATAATTACTACTAGAAATCCATTATTTTTAAAAAGAAAAAATAAAATAAAATAGAAACTAATTCATAATTACTACTGGAAATCCATTATCTACTTTAAGAAGCTAATTTTCATCGGTCTAATTACTAATATTTTTACAAATATTATAAGCTAATCAGTCTAATTACTAATATTTTTACAAATATTATAAGCTAACCATACAAAAAAGTATAATAATAATTTTGAAATGGTGTGCAATCAAATTTTTTTATATTCTCTTATACAAAATAATTTTACATTGTTTGACCCTGAATCTTTAATTTATAATTATTAAGTATTGTTTATCCTCCTCTTTAATTTATAATTATTTTTTTTGCTTCCTCTTTTTAAATAGGAACAATAGTAGTTTCCACTTCCGTCATTGAGTGACTCAAACTCGAGGTCTATTTATAATATTATTAATTTAATATTGTTTCCGTGCATCGCACGGGGTATACACTAGTATTCATTAAAAGTCCAAAACATGCTGTCTTAAATTTTTGCAAACCCTTCCTATTTTGAGCCACAACTTTTATGTATCATAAATTGTTCTTATATTCTTTTAAGACCGGTTGAGTGATTTTCCATTGGAAAGTTCCTATATTCTTTCTATATTTGGGGCTTACTTCTATGGTTGGGACAATGACTCACAAAGACTAATTATTTATCCAACAAAAACAACCATTTGTAGCTAGTTAGCAAATTTAGATTGAATATTCTCTATATCAATGAACAAAATAAGATATGCTACTAATCCGCATTTGGTTGGATTAGTGCCATATTAGTTTTGTTAAACTATTTACAAATCATGAGGTTCTATTAAATTTATAGGTCGTTGTTAAACAAACCTAACGATTAGATGCCATATTTTTATGATTTGCTTATTTTTAATTTGAAATATTTTAATCTCACAAACAATATAAACAAATGAGTAATTTGACATGTCTAGCGATTATAATGCCTCATTATTTTTTTTAAGAGACTTAATAGTGATTCCCACTTATCTCATTTGTATTGCTATGTGGAATGCTCTTAATTGATAGTTAAAGAGCACTGTTCTAAAAATCGGTCTAGGCGGTGCCCGGGCGCCTCCGATTTGTACAAATCGGTAAAAAAAATCGGCCAGGCGGCTAGGCGGCCCTAGGCGCTCCTAGGCGGCCTTGGCGGCCAGGCGGTTAGGCGGCGTCTAGGCAGGCGTAGGCGGATTTAGGCGCTCCTAGGCGGGCACGGCGGTAATTTTTCAATTTTTTTTTAATTTTTTTTTATTTTTTTAAATACTAATTACATTATTTGTTCTCATGTTTTCTTTAATATATATTAATATTATTATTTGAACTTTGGTGTGTGAATTTATTATATGTTGAGATAATTTTATTTTGTAGGTAGTTAAAATAAATAAAAAATAAGATATTTACTATTGATTCCTGGGGCCCGACTAAGCGCCGCCTAGGCCCCGACTAGACGCTCTAGGCGCTAGGTACTGGTCGAGCGCCTAGCGGGCGCCTAGCGACTTTTAGAACACTGTTAAAAAGTGAATTAGAATTAGTTAATACTCCCTATGTTCTGGTGGATTAGCTTTCACCGTTCACACTTGAAAGTCTTCATTATATTAGACGTCAATTTACCAAAGGAACAAGCTTCTCTATCTTACGCTCAAGAGTCCACACAATATCTTTGAGTAGTTATACAAGAATAATTTGGCAAAATGACGTCAATTCGAAATTAAAATACTCCTTGCGACAAAACTTGCTTTCAAAATAAAGTCCCAACAACTACTAATTCGTCAATAGAATGAATATTAACACAAATTAAGTAGGCCACCTAATAATTAAGTAGGCCAATCTATTAAATGACATGCTTCTATTATATTTTATTTTAAATAAGACATTTCAGTTTAAATTATATATATCAATTGAAAAAAGTACGATCTTTATAACTATTATATTTGCCTAATAACAACAATACCAATGGTGTAGAAGATTGTGCACAAGCTTTTATCTATTTAATAAATATAATTTTGTTATGAAGTCAATGAATAACACAACTTATAAAGTTATTCAACAAGGGAATTTTCGAATTATTGGAAAAAAGTGGGAAGAATTAAAGAAGCCTATTCCAAAACCCAACAAGAAGAATCTGTTTGACCTTTCCAGCCAATGAAAGGAACCAATTAGAATTCAATTCTTATTCTTCCATATAGGGTTTAATGCACCAAACCCCCCTGTATTATACGAAACCTGCGCGTTTCCCCCCTGTATTTTAAAAATTGCATCACACCCCCTTCTATTAAGGTTTTGTATGCGCGAAACACCCAAAATCGTCTAAATTTTGGGTGTTTCGCGCATACAAAATCTTAATAAAAGGGGGTCTGACGCAATTTTTAAAACACAGTGGGAAAACGCGCAGATTTCGTATAATACAAGGGGGTCTTGTATATTTTACCCCTTCCATATATATCACTTTCACCATTGTTATTTGTTACATAATAACTACTGCAAGCTTCCAAAAGCCACAAAGCCAAGAACAAAACTTTTTCACGGAAATTTCTCCACCATGTGCGCATCATCATCACAACCAGAAACTCAATTTAGGCTATGAATATACTTTGGGCGTGTGTGAGGCACAAACAAATTAAAAAGAGAGAAAAAGAATGAATTTTTACCTTTTACCTGTAAAACTATGCTACTTAATGTCGGTACTAGCTAATAAATTTTTACCTTTATTTTTTATTTGTGTTGGTGGGATGATAGTGGAAAAAGTAAAATGAGATGAAATTGAAAAATAAAAAAATATTTTTAACTCATAACTAAATAAGATAATTCTTGATTGAAGACAAATGAAATAAATACTCCCAATGATATTACTTTAGTCTGCAAGTGTTAATTAAAAACATGTAAATAAAATGGACAAAAAGAAAATGGTTGATTGACCATCCAAATGACTAGCAGCAAGAAGATACGTGGAGTCATAGAGACTTGTGTTGGATTTGCGGAACAAGTTATAAACAATTATTATTACAAATATAATTAAATATAAATAACATGGTACTTTGTTATACTTTTTTTCGCCCATGTTGCAAAGTTATCATATCGATCGTGATGCGCGTTAATCTAAGACATACATAGGTAGGATGTTACTTCAAATCGTTGACCAACTTGTTAAAAAGAAACACACTCATTTCCTTATCTTAGAATTAATTCACTCATTTTATTGACCTTATGGTAAGAA
>BKCP01000447.1:1142795-1164552 GCA_008636005.1 Striga asiatica | reverse complement strand
AAAAACACAAACGTGTAAAGTAAAGATGAGATATACAAGAAGGGAAATTCTATAAAAAATTATTATATTTCAACGAAAAATTTTATAATAATATATTTTTATAGAAATTCTAACGAATGGTATAACTTCCGTTAGAATAATTCCAACAGAAATTTCAACGAAAATATTCTGAGTGTATTTTTTATTAGAATTTTAGATGAAATTTTATGATTCGGCTATATTTCTAATGGCTTTTGACCGTAGAAATTTATGTTGGAATATGCAATTTTCGTTGTAATTTTTATTTCCACCACAGTTGAAATTGTCAAAATCCAACGAAAATTCTAATGAAAAACTCATTCCAACAGAAATTTCAACGAAAATATTCTGAATGCATTATTCATTAGAATTTTAGATGGAATTTGATGATTCGGCTATATTTCTAATGGCTTTTGACCGTAGAAATTTCTGTTGGAATATGCAATTTTCGATGAAATTTTTATTTCCACCACCGTTGAAATCATCAAAATCCAACGAAAATTCTAATGGAAAACTCATTCCAACGGAATATCTTTGTTGGAATTTCCGCTGGATTAATTTCAACAGAAATAATAGCATTTAAATATCTATTGATATTGTCATGAAAATTCTATCCAAATATATTTTCATTGGAATTTCCTCATTTTCTTGTAGTGTAATACGTCATCGATCAAGAAGGAAGTTAAAAAGACTTTTGAGCACCAATAGTTTGTTTAATGAAGACTCAAAAACTCTTATGTACCAAAATCTTATTAAATGGCATATTGATTATTGACAATGTCAAATACCAAATATTAGCTCAAAATACAAGTAACTAACTTTTGGTCAGAAAAATGTTTTGGAAACAATGCTATAGTATTATGTAATTTAGTTGAAAGCCTGTTGTCATCTTTTTTGTATTGTTATGGGAAGCTTATTTGGAGAAACAAGAAAATCTTTATGAACATATTACTGCTTTTATATTTTCTTTCATATACTTGATGTTCACAAATTTTCATGCTAGACAATTTAGTGGCTAGGCGGCTTGACAAGTTATACTTTTGATCAACTAAAAATAAATACTTTTGATAAGGTTGTTACCAAACTACTTAGTTAAATATGTATAAGTTGAAACTTTGTGTGAAAACAAGCTAATTTGGCTAGTAAGAGAGATCTCCAAATAAACGAGAGATCGACGCCAAAAGTAATCCACAAAAAAAATGTGTATATGTATGTATTTATTTGAATACATATTTTTAGTTGTTTACTACGATACATTTAATGCGAAAGTTATATATGAATAAAGTAAAAAAACAATGATTGTCATTTGTCAACAAGGGTCTGAAAGTTTGACATGTGGCTCCATGCAAATTTTAATTTTTTATGATGAGACCGATTGGATGGTAATTTTACTAGTTTGAGAAAATTGCACCATGTACTAACAATTTACTTTTTAATTGCATAAATATAAAGACATTGTAAATATTAACATATTAACATAATCATCACTTTTTAATTGCAACTATACTAGAGAATTTTTCTGATGAGATCTAACGTAATTAAGGAAAAAACTTATCCCTTTCCAAATAACTACTCCCTATTAATTAGTAAGATATTATCTCACACACATCTCGGAAAATAACATCTCTCTCTGCTATCAAATCTCACAAAACTACCCACCGCCCTCTCTCTGCAAAACCACCCCACCTTCTCTCTACAGAAAAACTGATTGTAGATGGAGGCATGGATTCGGCGTGGCCAGAGCAGACGTAGGCTTTCATCTGGATCGAGCAGTTTTTGGGGCGGCGTCGGGAGGGAGGAGGCAGATGTGTGGGAGGGTGCTGACGCCGAAGACGGCGAAAGAAGATAGAGATTCCTGGAATTCGAGGTTGAAGAAGAAGATTTATGTGCTGGCGCCGTCGCCGGAGGGGTTGTCGGATCGGGAGGTGGAGGAGAGGAAAGAGAATTCGGAATTTAGGGCGGGGAGGGAGAGCTCGGATTTGGCGTAGAGGTGCTTCGCGTCGAAGAATATGAGGGCGTGGAAGGGGGCGGGGGTGGGGAGGGAGAGGATGCGTCGGAGGAGGTCGTCGGAGAGGCAGATGACGCCGGTGGTGGAGCCTGATCGGAGAGCGGCGAGCTCGGGAACGACGGTGTCGGGGGAGCCCACGGTGGCGCGGGGAGCGAGGAGGAGGAAGAGGAGGGTGGCGAGGAAGAGGAGGGAGAGCTCGGAATTGGAGTGGAGGTGTTTGGCATCGAAGAAGATGAGAGCGTGGAAGGATAGGATGCGGCGGCAGAGGAGGTCGTCGGAGAGGCGAATGACAAGATTGATTTAATATCTTTTGTGTATTTTCTTTTATGTTCTATGTATACAATTAGTATATATTCTGTATATGTTTCCGACAAATATATTGTTATTTAGTATAGGTTTCGTTTATAATCGGTGAATATATCATATGTATATGTTAAGTATATAATGAGTATATCTTCTGTATACAAGTCTGATCGTGAAACAAAAAAGAATTACGAAAATATAAAATTACCAAGTTATTTCGTATATTTTTCGGACTCATATGTTTTCTGTATATCTTCTGTATATATTCTGTATATATTCTGAGATATTGACAAGATTGATATATCTTATGTATATCTGTTGTTAACTTTCTTTTATGTCGACGGTATACAATGAGTATATCTTTTGTATATGTTCCCAACTCCGCCTCTTGTGGTGTGATTTGTGGATTGGTCGCCGAATCTGAGGTCTGGGGGGTGTATCGGAAGGGAAGTGGGTCTGTGGATGGGTCGGAGCCCCTGGCAGCGGCGATGAAGCTCGTTGCGGCGGCAGCTGCGATGAAGCTCGTAGCGGCGGTCAGTGTGAGGAACTGCATCTTCTCATCGGACTCCTTCACTGAGATCGAATTCAGCTTCTTGGGCCGCCTCTGAGGTATTTTCCGTCTATTGGCTGTGTTGGTGGTAGATTAAGGTTGTTGGGGTTCTTTCTGGTAGGCTTCGGCTTGCCGTCGGTTCGAACTCTAGTTGCCAGCGGGTTGTGGTTGTTATGGGCGAGGTTGTATTGCTCTGGGCGGAGCGTTGCTCTAGGTGCTGAGGTTCATCATGGTTGGGGAGGCCGGTGTTGAGGAGCCGGGCCACCCTCTCTCTTCTCCGTTCGGCTAGTGGTGTTAGGCGGTGGGGGAGCGGTTCCTCTCGAACTCTACTAGTGGTGTTAGTTGAGATTGGTAGGGAATGGTGTGAGGGCTGGCTCCGTCGTGTTCCTCTGGTTGGTGTCGGGTCGTTTTTGATTAGTAGTTCGTGTTCGGGATTGGCTTTTGTATAGGCCTTATGGCAGTTTCGGAAGTGGCTCCTTGGACTTGGCTTCTTCTTCGTCAACGACTGTTCGCTGCTGGCTTGGTCTGTTCGATTAGCTGCGGAAGGGCTCTTTTTTCTCTTTGTTTTTTTTGGTTCGTTTGAGTCTGTGATAGGTTGTGTTTTAGGTCTGGGTATTTTACCTGAGTGTTTGTTTTGTTTTTTTGGTTTGGGCCGTTGGCCTCAGTGTGAGAGGGAGCAAATTTATTCTCCTGTTGGGAGCAGCTCTTGTCTCTATTCTCCTGTGGGGAGCGTTTTAGTTGTAGATTTTCTGTGTAGTTATTGTGTGGTTGTCTCGAGTGTCTTCTTTTGGTTTCTAGCGTTGCTAGTATCGGGATTCTAGGCGGTCGTCAGACCTGTCCTCCCATTTTATTCAGCTTTGGGCTGCGTTCCAAGTTGTATCTTTGCACATTTGTGCGTTTGTTATATAAAGTCTCTATCGTTTCGGCCAAAAAAAAAAAAAAGATGTGTGATTAGTTTATATCCACTTACCTTTTTTTTGTCACTGAATTTCTTAGTTGGGTGATTTAGGATGGTTCATTCTTTGATAACGGACGTTTTTAAGTCAACAAATATGGAGGCATGTTAATCTGGTATCCATGCTAATAAAATGCTACATCTCGTACATCAGCAATTTTTAATATTCATGTGGTAGAATTAAAAATTCGCCTTACTAGTTTCTGTTTTTGCAGTGGACTGAGCGACCGAGCAGGAAAGAGATCGGCATTTGAGCTTGGGCCAATATGCCTAATGTTTATGGGCTAGCGTATATTTTTTGGTCCATCAGCATAAAGTTTTGGGCCCATCAAAGAGTAAGGGTATTAAGGTCCAACCGGTTGATGGGCCGTCTTGAAAAAATGCTGTATAACAATTAACAAATAGTTATATTGTAAAATGTCAATTGTTAAAGTATGTTAAGTGTGTTTAATATATGCATATGTTAAAAAAAAATGTAAGTTTCTAACGATTAAATTTTCCTAACATACAAATTATGCATTACAGTTTGTGTTTATGTTAAACGTTGGACTCTAATGTTGCCGAACTACATGTGTGATAATAAGTCCATGGCTTCATGGCACATGAATAAATCGACTTTGTTTAAAAAAAATAATTAAATATATTTGTAACCAATTTTATGATAAATATAAAACTTTTGTACAACTTGATTTATTTCGATCAAACGGTATTGCGGGTACAATCTCTATATGTATCCTCTGATTCTTCTCTTCATGGATTTGGATTTGGATTTTTGATCCCGAACTAAACGTTAGGACTTGATTTGATTGAAGACAACTTCTTGTAGGACATGCTTATTCGATCTTTCTAGAAGACGAATTTAGACTTGAATAACGTTGACTCAAGGGCTTGAGAGCTTTTTCCCGGATCAAACGCTATGTTACTTGAGCTTCTCGACGAACTCGGTTTAAATGTTGTGGATCTTCAAGAAGACCATTGGATCTTCAAGAGAATTATTGAGAGCTCTTTGAATAGAGACTTTGATTTATGGGGTGTTGGATTTGAATTATTGAGAGCTCTTTGAATAGAGACTTTGATTTATGAAGTGTTGGATTTTTTTTAGGTGTGGTTTGTGGCACTGAGCAGAGCCATATTTATAGGTGTAGGAGAGATAGTCTTGGAGAAGAAGACATTGATTTGATTTGTCCTTCTTGATTTGATATAATCTCTTTCCTTATCCTAAGATTCTTTCTTATCATAAGATTTGACTTGGTGGACAAGAAATAATAATATTATTAATTATATACCTTATTTATCATGGATTTATGTCTATAAATAAATAAAGACATTAATTAATAAAATATTAAAATTTTGATGTCTACAATATTCCATGCAATTATTTTATAGTCCTATGGATTTAATGTGAACTAACAAAAAATAAAATTATCATTGTTTATTTGAAAATTCGCTTTCACCATAATACTCACATTATAAATATTACTAGTGCGTTGCCCGTGCGATGCACGGCCTAGTATTATTAAAGAAAACATTTAAATTTGGATGATTGGATGATTGGTCAGAACATAAAACGCATGTATTGTAATAAAACAAAATGTTACTTATATATTATTAAACACCTCATTGTACACAATATTATTTGTTTAGTTTTTTGGTACATCGTCATTGCCTCAAATTAAAATTTCTTACCCTTACATTTCGTAATGCATGCAACAGCTACATACAGCTAACTGTGACTCAATATTGGTTTCTTCAAGAACAGACCAACATGCGACAAAGATTGACTCTGTCTCTTGTTTATCGTCATAGCATAAGAACACATCATTGGGAATTGTCTTCACCTGAAATTTGAAAGTATCCTAACATCAGAAGGAGTTAACATCATCCACGGAACCAAAATGTTCTCACGTGAATGATCTCAGTGAGGATACATAATCAAGAGCATTGAATTACTTCTTGATCTGACATTATTGTGTTGGTACATATATATGGATCATTGAATGGCGATATAGATATTGTATCTACAACAGTAAAAAATATGGAAAATACATAAACTTAAGAAAACCTCAATTAGTATGTTTTCTAATTAATGTCAAAGTTTTTTGGAGAAAAATAGTAGAATAAATAATATATTAATACTTAAAGAGTTTATAATCCGACAAATCTATAAATTTTAAAAAATATCCAAAGATAAATGTGCGAAACATACACATGATGATTTTGTTAACTTTAATTATTTTTGATTATTTTTTACAAATAGATATTAATATATAGACCATTATAATAACTGATTCATTGATATATGATAAAAATGTAACATTCATAGTTGCAAATTGATTATATTCTTATAAGTTATAACACATTTCATTATTTAATTTTTTTGCATATTTGGAACAACGTCTTTAATCATTTTGGATAATGCAAGTTCAAGCTTCATGATAATCAAACTTAGCAAGTGTAAAACAGAGATAAATGAAATTGGTTATATTGTTCTAGCACATTTCTTTGTTAATTGTTTTGCTTAATTTTAGTATTATAGATGAAATTAAACACATAATTCTATTTTTTTTTTATGCATGGAAATCTCGATCGAGTTCCCACGAAGACTGAGCATTAACTGCTGGGATTAATATTTATATAGAAAAGGTAATATCAAATAGGAATTTCTAACATGACATAGGCAGATTATTCAACAATATATACATGAAATTCAGATAAACTATTTTATGCAATAGTAGTTTTATGTTCATGAAAAATTAAGTATGAAAACTTGCATACAATTATTATATTATACATATAATAAAAGTAAAACAATAAACTGAGTAAAAAATATTACTTGTTTTAGTTTTTTAATCCATTCTGCTTCTGCTGATCCTTCTTCTATGAGTAGTATTATGTTGATCTGTAGCACTATGTTTTTCCATGCTTGTACTTCCCTTCTCTTCAATGTTCCCAATTCTAGCCAATTTCAAAATAGTTATGGTAGATGCTGCAAAAAAAAACANACAGTATGAGTTTAATCATAGCATTTAATCAAACAAAGGAGATAAAATACAGAGAAAAGTAAAATCGACATATTGATTGCACCTTTGTGGCATTGTTGGGTTATAGGAATAAAAACTGATATTAGGTTTATATATGATGTTGTGCTTATCGGATTTGTTAGATATATGTTAAAAAAATTGGATTTAGATTTAATTGTATCTCTTTAGAATTTTAAATGAGTAAATGTTTAAATTAGTCAATCGGATATTGTTGAATAATTTAAATATGTGTGTTGCGAGAATACAGAATAGATAAGTTTTTGACAATGGTTGGCAACATATTTTCACTTTAAATGCTCACCCGGTTTGAGAAAATATATATTAACATCTTTTAGTAAAATACATAATATTAGGAATCCACTTGATTTTTACAACCGATCATAAGATTCTCTCAGTGTGAATGTGTTTTGTTTACTCAGTTATTTCATATTTTTCTTGTAAATAATGTCCTTTACTTTAATCTGCTTATTAGAACAATGCATATAAACTTTTAATCCTTATTTATGGATGAATGTATGAATGAGAATGGTGTGTTGTATTACTTCTTGTTATTTTGTTTATTTGTCTTATGAGATGTCATTTACTTTATAAAATCAGTCTAGATGAAAAATATTGTGTGATTCGAATTCTATCCAAAATGGAATTGCAAACAAATATAGTTTTAAATTAAGCATAAATTCATGTGATTGAGTAGTTACCATTTCAGTAGAGATATTCAAATTTTAATTTGAATAGAACCCTTCATTTTAGGAAGTTCAAATTTATAAAAATGTGATTGTGGTTTCTGAAATCTGAATGAACCCATTCATGTATGCAATCCGATTTTGAACCGAAAAAAATAAATAATAAAAAACTGAAATACATATGAGTAGAGATTTGAACAAAAGCCTTTAAGGAATAAAATGATATGTTAATTGCAGCATAAACATTACAGCCGCAGGCCATAATAAAGCAGACTAATTTTCAAAAGTGAATTGAACCAATACCACATTGTATGGAAAATTTGATAGAGCCGCATATTTGAATTTTAAATGAACTAATCACACAATTTAAGGACATCATTTATTTGACATAAATCAACCGCATATTTAAATTTGAGATGAAGTAATCCCGCAATTTAAGGAAACCACTAAATGCTGCTCAACTCTACTAAATAAAAAAAATTAAAAAACTTGCCTAAATTGGTAAGTATTTAATGCTGACCGAGTTTGACTTGCCATTTTTTAAAAATGATAATTCTTATTATATATATATATATATAGATTTTGATGTAAGGTCATATCTCTATTGAAATGTCTATATAGTTTGCTTATGTTACATAATTGCATTGCAGACTTAATAGATTTTGGGCTAAATGGTTCGAGACATTTTTTTCTTTCTATAATTTAAATGGACTAAGGAAAGTGAAATTAAGTTTAACTTACTTCGAGCTAAAGGGGCCAATGGGTCATTTATCAAATTTTACATCATAATTCAAATGCGAAAAATTGAGTTTAGACATACACTATTTGAATAGGTATAAATAGTTCTAGTTAAATTACATTATTAAATATAAAATTTAAGAGTTTAAATTAATATTATTATTTTATAGTAAATGCCAATTACTGTGTACCAAGAAAATAAATTACATTACAAAATACTTAAAAAATAGTAACAAATCCAATATGCATGGTAATTTTACCATAAAATAACTATAAAAATTAAAAAAGTAGTATGCATGGTAATAAATTTTAAAATAAAACAACTACTTTTGAGTACTATTACTACTATATAATGAATAAAATAAGTAAAATTATTTTTTTCCTACGAATATATAAACGAATATTATTTAATTCATCTATGAGCAGTGGCGAGACCAGGATCCCAGCACGGGGAGGGCCCAATTTGTCTTTAAAAAAAATTTTCACGACAAAACCAAACACAAACACAAAAATAAATGCAAACTATTTAAATTATCGTTCAAATAACATTATACAAAATAAAAATACAATCTAGCTTTTAACCAAGGGGGAACTAATAAGATCGGCACGCGGTAACTGAAATCTTGGGGACGCCATGTTCTGAAATCTCTGCAAAATGACTTCATTTTCAATTTTGATAAAGATTTCCATTTCAATGTAGCACACCAAGCTATCCGTCAAAAAATCCTCTCCCATTTTGTTGCGCAAATCATTCTTGATAATCTTCATCAAGGAGAAAGCTCTTTCAACAGTAGCAGTTGCGACGGGCAAAACTAGTGCCAACTCAATGAGCCGATAAACTAACTTAAGAGCAGTGTGCCACTTTCTCTCAACCATTCTTTTTGCAAGGTTTCCAATACTTTGAAGATCAGAGAAAAATGCACGCTCATGTATTGTGACTATCGAGATGTAGTGATTCAATTCTTCTTTCAGTTTGAACTCATCATCAAAATCATTTGGATATAATTGAGCGAGACGAAGCAGTCTTTCACGATCAAAGCTAGCGAAAGAATCTCTAGGATCAAGACAGACTATGCACGAAATAAGTTCCGTACTCAACTCTCCAAAACGATTAGCCATCTCTTGTAAGATAAGATCAACAACCTATTAAATTGAGAAAAATAAGCTAATTATTAACACTATAATAAACATAAAAAATGTTAATATGAAATTAAAGCAAAATAGTTACCGGAAGAAAGATGTCTCGTCGAAAAAAGTGCAAATAAGTCTTTGGTTGGTCATCCACTTGTCTTTTAGATCTAGGCCGACCCGGTAAATGATCTTCCATATTAGGCACCAAAATGCCTTTTTGAGAACAAAATTCCTTGACGGTTTCAAGAAATTCCTCCCAACCATCCTCCCTAAACTTCCCCAAATCTTCCTTCAACGTTCTAATCAAAACGAAGGCTTTACCAATATTTTGACTTTTTTCTTGTAAGGCCGCCGAAAGTACGCTTGTTTTTGCCAATATTGTCACCAACAAATAAGCAATGAATACAAATTCAAAAGTTGTTGATTTAGCAATCAAACCTCTAGCAACGCCTCGACTTTGGAAATCTGTGGCTTCACTCTCAATAGTATCAAGAACGTCTTGTACCGCATCCCACATTTCCAACATCCGCTTGATTGTCCTATAGTGAGATCCCCAACGCGTAGCACCCGGTTGAGCTAAACTTGTTTCTTGATTCAAGCCGGTCCCCGTAGAAATCTCACCACTTTGAATACGTTGTACAAGGTCATCGTAATGCTTTTGTCGAATAGCATCCATTCTTTTACATGAAGCTCCAACAAGATTCACAATCCTTACAAGATAATCCATAAAATCACTCACACACGTGTTCTCTTTTGAAGTTGCTACAACCACTAATTGAAGTTGGTGAGCAAAACAATGAACATAGTATGCGTGTTTATGTTCTTGTAAAATAAGAGTTTTAAGACCATTGAATTCACCTCGCATGTTGGAAGCTCCGTTGTAACCTTGACCTCGAAGCCTAGAAAGTGACAATCCATTTCTTGCAAAAAATTCATCAATTGCACCTTTTAGAGAGTGTGCCGAGGTGTCACTAACGTGGACCACTCCCAAAAATCGCTCGATCACTTCTCCCCGATCGTTCACGAATCTCACGACGACGGCCATTTGCTCCCTTATTGAACTATCCCGAGCTTCATCGATCAAAATAGAAAAGAACTTGTCTCCAATTTCATTAATAATGACTTTCCTCACCTCTGTAGCACAAGCATTGATGATTTCTTTATGAATTTTTTAAGAAGTCAACTGATTATTCCCGGGAGCATTCAAGTTCATGACCCTCTTCACTTCTTCCTTCTCCTCACAATACCAATCCAAAATTTCAAGAAAATGACCTTTTCATATTGAATCTTTTGACTCATCATGTCCACGAAATGGCAAACCTTCCCCTAAAAGCAATCGAACAACTTTCACAACCGCCGTTAGCCGAACGCGGTAGTCAATCTCCATTTGAGTGCCCTTTTGTGATAACACATAATCCACATTATGCCTTTGGTCTCTAAATGACGAACACTGAACCATAGCATTACGATGTGGACTGTTTAAACCCCCTTCATGCTCCTTGAATTTATTTAAAGCATTCTTCCAATTTTTAAAACCAACACCAGTAAAAGCATCATCTCCACAACGAGTATTAATCCTTTTAAACAAATAACATACTTGACAAAAAGCGACATCTTTCTGAATACTATATTCGAGCCAATCATATTGCGTAAACCATGCCTTTTGAAATGATCTCATATTCTTACCAAAATTAGACTTATGAAAATTGTGATCATGTGGTTGAAAGGGACCTTTTGCCAAGTATCGTCTCCTCAATTCATCTCTAATAGCAAAAGGATAATCATCAATAGGTTTTCGCAATCCCGGATCACCAACAATGTCATCTTCCGCCAATTCCACTTCTACTCGTTGTCTTTTGCCACTATCTTTATCATTCAAATCCACATTACTTGATGAAGATGAAACCGGCTTCTTCCATTTGGATACAAACTTATCCATTGTCAAAATTCAAATACCTAAAAATAGTAAAACAAATCAATAATTAAAAATATTACAACTACAATTTACTATATAGAATAACAATTCAAAATAAAAACTAAAGTGACTAATTACTATCAAGCTCAATAAAATAACAACTCATACAGTCATGCCATTATAAATTAAAATAATAATTCATACCTATACTAAATTCATATATTAAATTATCAATTTTTTAACAAATTAGTTATTAGGTTAAAATTTTACAAATAAATACACAAACATTAAAACAATAAACACTCATATTACTAATTTTCTAAACAAATAAACTTATAAACTTATAATTTATAAATTAAAATAACAATTCGTAATTCTACAAATAAATTTATAAAAGCAAACATGAAGCAAAATTTAGGAAAAATGAACAAATAATGAAATAACTACCTAAATGAGTAGGTAATCCGAAGAATTCTCGATCAAACAACCGAAATGAGTGGGTAATCCAAAATGACTTGTGAGCCGTGAGTGGATTGAGAAGGGAAGGGATGGAGGTTTTTTAATTTTTCGCCACTGCTAAGTGCTGGCTTGCTGCGGAGGGATGGCTGATGAATTGGGGCAGGAATCNCTATACCTAGTTCAATAATTTTTTTTTGGGAGGGCCGGAATGTGCTTTCGCCCCTGTCTATGAGTATATATATAAACCTGTGCCACCGGTTTAATATGAATTGTGAGTTGCGAGTCTCGTGACCCTTCTATTGCTTTATCATGCATTAGGTTATTTTGAATCTTTGATAATATCTATAATATCTATATATATATATATATATATAAAGAGGAGTAACATAACATTTAATTATATTATTATGCATTAAATTTTATTATCTCTCCAAAATTTTCAACATTAAATTTTACTTTTAAGTTATAAAATAACTTCTTAAATGCCATAAATTATGAGTATAAACCAATCAAGGAGTTACAAAATTGTACTTAAATTTCAAGTCACACCCATTCACTTATCTTTTTAAAATATTCTTCTAAATAATAATATATATTCAGCTGCAGCATTAAAAATTAACAGAGACATTTCCAATTTGGAGAAGCATGGATTCCTCCCAGACGGCAGCCGGCGGTGAGGGCAACGGCACCACGACCTTACAGTCCACGGACCAATCTCCAATGGATTCTTCAGCCTCCTCCGCCGCTGCCGCTGCCTCTCCAATCGACGCTCCCAAACAGAACTTGACTCAAGTTACAAATTCATTCTACAAAACTCCGGGCATTCTTCACCAGCTCTACCTCACCGTCGCCTCCCAATTCCCGAACGCATGTAATCAATTTCTCGATTGATATCCCCTTTTAGCGAATTGTGCTTTTCCTTTATTGTTAGGGTTTCAACATATTATCATTTCCTCATCGATAACTTACTGTTTGCTACATTGGGATTCCTTTTCGATTGGATACAGAACAGAAGTACTAACTCTGCAAATTCGACCATTGTTTTCATTGATCCTTTAATTAGGTCTTTCTGTTTGGATATAGGAATAACTTGGTACTTTAACTTGACAATATGACAAGATTAGCGGAGAAGTGCAGCATACAGGTCCCAATGGAGGTTCTTAAGTGAGTGTTTTCTTGATGGTGAAAGCTATCTCTATAAATCTCTATTTATTTTGTCATTTTGGGACTTCTAGAATTCGTATTCTCATTGTCTCGTGGTAATTTGCTCTCTGGTATGCATTGATACTTTCAAAAGAGTTTTTATGCTTCTTTGTTTCTAACTGCATCTTTGATATTCTTACATGTGCCAATTCTATCCCATATTTTAATATTTTATCATCTTTGACATTTCTTTTCAGTTTGTATCTCGATGATAAATTGAAATGTTTAGTGCCTTTCTGGTTTTGTTGACTAGTTTTATACTTATGCATTGCAGAGCTTGCCCAAACATCTTCTTGAAGAACTGGAACTAATGCCTGATGAAGTTGAAACTTATAGAGAGATTCGTGCAGCTTCTACAACTGTGAGTTGTTCTTACGTTTTATTGAGTTCGTTCACTAGATGGATTGTTTTAACTTAGAAGTCAGTAGGAATGGCTACATGATTGACTGTTGCAAAAATTAGAGTTATGTGTTCAATAGATCTACGCTAGACTTTAAAAATTAGAGTTATGTGTTCAATAGATCTACGCTAGACTTTAAAAGCCTCCTCGCCAATGATAGTGAAGTGCATACAAGTTTACATGTCTTGTTTGAGCAAATGCGTATTGAAGGAAGATAACTAATGATACAAAACTGAAGAGCAATGTAGTTAGTAAGTTTTGATTATTTGATCGAAAGAAAATCGTTTCGCTCCTGATAATGGAGTGTGGCCCGATGGCTCGGGCCAATGTGATATACATTTCTTAAAGTCGTATGTGTAGAAATTGTAAGATATATACATTGCCAGTCGTATTGTAAGATATATATACATCTTTATTTTTGTAAAAATATAATAATTAGTGTTTTAACTAAATAGAAAAATATAATGCAGTATTGAGTCTGCCAAGATAAATTAGCAAACTAGGAAGAAATTGTATACTAGCCAACATCAGTTCGACAATTAGTTGAACCTAACTTAGGATGTAAACGAGAAGAATTTCGCTCGCTTATCAATACTAATGAACCAAATTGAAGCATTTTAACAAGCTGAATTCGAGCCTCAACGTGTCAAGTTATAGAAGTTTATGCAAAAAAATCCTCTTTCGAGTTCTAACAAGTCGTGTTGAGCCCGACTCATAAACTAAACAAGCTCAAGATTTAATTAGCCAAGTCCTATGTCACGAACTGTAACAACCTCAAAATTTTCCTTATTATTACGAAATATTTTATTTTATTTTTGTAAGATTAAGTGCGGAAGCATAAGTCAAAATGTTCAAAATAGAATGCAAAGATCTTATAATAAAACAAAGTTTCAAAACGATTGCGTTTGAAAAGTCTCAATAATAAAGGATTACGATATATTTATGGGGGGAAGTGTGATATATTTACGGACCATAAGAGTTTGAAATACTTGTTCACTCAGAAGGAGTTGAACATGAGGCAAAGAAGATGGCTAGAATTAGTAAAGGATTACGATTGTACCATCCAATATCACCCAGGCAAGGTGAATGTGGTGGCAGATGCCTTAAGTCGTAAATCAAAGGGAGAGCTAGGAAGTTTGCACCCCCTCCAAGGACATCTAGCTCAAGATTTTTCACGTTTGAGTATTGAAGTACTTAGACCACCGAAAAGCACGAAATCAGTCTTGATTGCGCTAATGGTACAATCACCTTTAAAGGAGAGGATTAAGGAAGCTCAACCCCATGATGAATTCATTTTGAGAATGAAGGGACTATCGATTTCTGATGAAAGTAAGGGATTCGACATGTCGAAGGATGGGACCTTAACCTTCAAGGGAGGCTCTGTATTCCTCAAGACGAAAGTCTGAGGCGAGAAATCTTGATTGAAGCGCATAGCACACCCTATACGGCCCATCCATGCGGCACCAAGATGTACCAAGACCTTAAGAAGATGTTTTGGTGGAAAGGGATGAAGGCCGACATAGGGAAATTCGTCG
Source organism: Striga asiatica (assembly GCA_008636005.1). NCBI lineage: Eukaryota > Viridiplantae > Streptophyta > Magnoliopsida > Lamiales > Orobanchaceae > Striga > Striga asiatica. Next base: position 1,149,613 of record BKCP01000447.1, on the reverse strand, counting down.
AGAGTTGTCTAACCTGTCAACAGGTTATGGCGGAGCACCAAAGACCATCTGGGCTACTAAAACCCCTTGAGATCCCAGAATGGAAGTGGGAGTATATTTCGATGGACTTTGTAGTTGGCTTACCGCTGACACGTAGGGGCAACACTGCAATATGGGTCATTGTTGATCGGATGACAAAGTCTGCTCATTTTCTACCGGTGAAGATGACAATGAAGATGGATCAATTCGCGCAGATGTATATAAAGGATATAATGAGATTGCATGGAGTTCCGCTATCTATAGTGTCCGACCGAGACACTCATTTCACGTGTAAATTTTGGAAGAGTTTACATAAGGCCATGGGAACCAATTTAAAGTTTAGTACAGCTTACCATCCGCAAACGGACGGCCAAACCGAGCGGACGAATCAAATTCTCGAAGATATGTTGAGAGATTGTATTCTCGACACCAAAAAGGATTGGGAGACACTCCTTCCGCTGGTCGAGTTTGCTTATAACAATAGTTACCAGAGCACTATTGGAATGGCGCCTTACGAGGCCTTACATGGCAGAAAATGTAGGTCGCCACTCTACTGGGATGAAGTCGGAGAGAGAAAAGTGTTGGGACATGAGTTGGTCGAGGAGACACTAGAGAAAATTAAGAAAATTTGTGAAAGAATAAAAATTGCACAAGATTGACAAAAGTCTTATGCGGACAAGTTTAGAAAGGATGTTCACTTTGAGGTTGGAGATAAAGTGTTTTTGAAGGTAGCACCTTTATAAGGGGTCGTTCGTTTTGGAAAGAGGGGCAAGCTTCGACCGATGTTTATTGGATCTTTCGAAGTTCTTAAACGAGTTGGGGACTTGGCTTACCGTTTAGCCTTCCCACCTGATTTTGCGGCCGTACATGACGTTTTCCACGTGTCGATACTAAGAAAGTATGTTCACGATCCAAGCCATATCGTCGACCAATCTACGGTGTCAATCGATAAAGATCTAACGTACAAGGAATTCCCAATCGCTATTCTAGGCAAAAAGGCGCAAAATTTTAGGAACATAGTCATAAATCTCATCAAAGTTCAGTGGAATGGACATGGGAAAGAAGAGGCAACATGGGAAAGAGAAGAGGAGATTTGTTCCAAAGTACCCGTCTTTCCTATCTAGTGGTACGTAATAAATATTTTCGAGGACGAAAATACTCTAAGGGCAATGACCCGCATATTTCCTACTTTATCTTTTTCCCAAACTTTTGTTTTAATCTTTAGTTTTATTTTTACTTATTTATTAATTTTTATTTAATTCTTCCTTTCAAGTATTTTATGTAGGGCAATTTATGGATCAAGATTGATTTCAATTTATATTATACCATAGTTATGCATCTTTCAAAATCCTTTTTGATTTCACTTTCTTAAATTGGCCCAATGATTTAGTATAAATACCCTTCACCCTATGACTCATTTTCACTCACAATCCAATCCATCCCAGAGGTAAATATTTTTCCTCATCTTCTTTCTTTCTTTCTTTCTTTCTTTATGTTTATCATTCGTCTTCGATCGTCCCCGGCCATGCGTCGTTATTCTGTCACCGCCGGACCGCCCTTGTCGGATCCAGCGGATCCATGTGCGTGTGTGTCTTTGAGTACGGTGGCAAACAAGTTGAATGAGGGCTATTGTTTTAATTTGTTTATTTATTTTATATTATTCTCGACAATTAAGAGTGAGATTATGGAGTTCAATCTAGCAATTTGCTAAGATTTCATTTAGTTGTCCATTCCACAAAGTCGATTGCGCATGAGATTATTTTGTAACTCACGAGATTATTTTATAACTCACGCACACTACACACACATCCTCTTAATATTCTTGATTTTTATTTATTTTATTGCTATCCATTATCTATTACATATACGTTAAACAAAATACACACACACACATACACACACACATATATATATATATATTATATACGCACGCACACACACCACACTATATATACCCCACACACACCACCAATAGTGTTATATATACATATATATATATATATATATTAATTGTTTATTTTATTTTACCTTTTATTAATTTTATATACATAGATTATATTTACCTATTTTATTAATTAATATTAAGACCCTCCGTCAATTTTATATGTGTAAAAATTGCATTGATCCAAGACTAATTCACATTTGTAGAGTTGGATTAGACTGAGAAGTAGGTCTTCTTTCAAGTCATACTTATCATCCCTCATTCATCACAAAGGTGGGGTTTATTCTTACAAAAATTCATGTACATGTCTCTTATGAATGTTTTATTGTTACTTTCAAGTTACCTATGTGATCTCTGTATTCAATTGCCTACAGGCTGAAATAGGTAAATATAAATCTATGTATATAAAAGTAATAAAAGGTAAAATAAAATAAACAATTAATATATATATATATATATGTATATATAACACTATTGGTGGTGTGTGTGCGTAATACAATATATATACATATAATTCTAGTGTGGTGTGTGTGCGTGCGTATATATAATATATAAAAATATATATATATGTATTTTGTTTAATGTATATGTAATAGATAATGGATAGCAATAAGATCAAAAAAATTAAGTGGATGTTCGTGAGTTAGAAAATAATCTTAGCAAATTGCTAGATTGAACTCTATAATCTCACTCTTAATTGTCGAGAATAATATAAAATAAATAAACAAATTAAAACAATAGCTCTCATTCAACTTGTTTGCCACCGTACCTAATGACACACACGCACATGGATCCGACAAGTGGCAGAATAACGGCGCATGGCCAGGGACGGTATCGAAGAAGAATGATAAACATAAAGAAAGAAAGAAAAGATAAAGATGAGGAAAAATATTTACCTCTAGGATGGATTGTGAGTAAAAATGAATCATAGGGTGAAGGGTATTTATACTAAATCATTGGAGCCAATTTAAGATGGTGAAATCAAAAGGATTTTAAAGATGCATAACTATGGTATAATATAAATTGAAATCAATCTTGATCCATAAATTGCCCTACCTATTGAAATCAATCTTGATCCATAAATTGCCCTACCTAAAATATTTGAAAGGAAGAATTAAATAAAAATTAATAAATAAGTAAAAATTAAAACAAAAGTTTAGGAAAAAGATAAAATAGGGAGGAAATATGCAAGTCATTACACGAACGGCTGGTTTTGTTTGACAGTGGTAACCTAACTTAATAAAATAGTATAATTGATTGATACCGTGAATGAAGAAGCCTGAGAATAATGACTAATCCATCTAGGGGTTTGAGACAAGGTGATCCTCTATCACCTTATCTCTTCATTATTCTATCTGAAGCATTGTTTAATTTATTGCACCAAGCTCGTGTTAATGGTCTTTTTGTGGTTTGCAAATCAGCAAATTCTCTCCTGTGCTTACTCACCTTTTTTTTGCTGATGATGCAATTCTTTTTTGCAAAGCTTCAGTATCACAAGCCTCTGTTATTATTGATCTTCTGCAGGAGTATGGTAGAGCTTCAGGTCAGTTGATTAATTTGCACAAATCATCTGTTTACTTTTCTAAAAATACCTCTGAAGCTGTTTGTTCTGATATATGTAGAATTTTCCAAGGCATTGTTTGTGTCTTCTCCTCCAAATATTTAGGTCTTCCACTTGGAATAGGGAAATCAAAGCGAGAGACCTTTAGATTTGTGAGTGATATAGTCAAACAGAAAATATCAAGTTGGAAAAATTGTTTTTTGAGTGCAGCAGGAAAAGAAATTTTGATTTAAGTCTGTTATTAATGCCCTCCCTGTATATGTAATGGCATGTTTTAAGATCCCTGTATCTGTATGTTATGATATCTGTAGAGAGATTGCAATATATGATATCTGTAGAGAGATTGCAAATTTCTGGTAGGGTAAAAATGGTGAGGGGAATCACAGGTTGCATTGGACTTCTTGGGATAGTTTGTCCAAAGATAAAGAAGTAGGAGGACTTGGGTTTAAACAGCTGCTTGCCTTTAATGAAGCTCTAATCTCCAAACAGCTTTGGAGAATCCTTACACAACCTAATCTTCTTTTGAGCAAAACTCTTAAAGGGCAAATACTTTCATAAAACTAACTTTTTTGAGGTGAAGAAAAAAAGCTCAGACTCTTGGTTATGGAAGAGCTGGTTGAGTGTGCGAGATTCGTTTAAGAGAGGTGTGAGGTACCAAATAGGGAATGGATCCACAATCTCCATATGGAACTCTCCTTGGATACCTAGATTGCCAGATTTTAAACCACTTTGTCGATTTGCAGGGGATAGAGAGAGGCTACTCACAGTGAATGACTTATTATCAGCAGATGAGAAAAGCTGGGATGTTGACCTTGTAAATCAAACATTTGATCCTTTTACAGTTGCTGAAATTTTAAAAAACAATTGAGCCAGTTTCCAAAAACAGATAAATTAATTTGGGATCAAGCAAAAAATGGAACCTTCTCTGTCAAATCAGCTTATGACTTTTACATAAAGCAAATAACAGGAAATACTCTAGCCTCTTCAAGTTCAATTGACAGGAAATTGAAGAGAATGTGGACTGTGACATGGAAGCTGAACATTCAACCTAAGCTGAAATACTTCTTGTGGAGGCTATTGCATGATTTCCTGAGTACAAAGGCTAAGCTGAGGGATAAAGGTATCAATGTAGATCCTATTTGTCTGCTTTGTGGGGAAGACATTGAGACTCTCAATCATCTGTTTATTCAATGTCCCAAAACATCAACATGTTGGAAACTAATAGGAGTAGAATGGGAAGAGTCCAAAAATCCTCATTTTAATTTTTTTGGCTGGTGGGAATTATTGTGCAATAATAAGAATATTCACTGTTGGGAGGACAAAATGACTATTTCTGTTTGCTTACTGTGGCAAATCTGGAAAGCAAGGAATAAGGTCATGTTTAATGAAGCAATATTCTTAGAAATGGAGGTGGTGGCTGGAGCCAAGAGAGACTGGGCAGAATCAATGGTGGCTAGAGGGTCTTCTTCACATTTAGCAAATCAGCCTCACAAATCAGCTCACTCTACTACTGTAGAAGATTTTTCCAAGAGGGTAGGACTAGTAGAGATTCTAGTCAGTGCCCAAATTTCTTCAGAAGGTAGAGTTGGTGCAGGGATGATAGTTAAGGTACAAGATAAAGTGGTTCTGGAAGACAGGGGTTGTTTGAATTGGGCTGACAATTCAGAAGAGGCAAACTTATTAGCTATAAGGTGGGCATTCATTCAATCAAGCTAAAGCCCAAGGATGGACTTCACTCAGATTTTTGGTGAATTCGAAAGGCTTAGTTGCTGCACTCAACTCTAGCAGTTCCTCTGACTCTCTCATGCAATCTTCTAATGTAATATTCCAAGACATTATTATTATGACTAAATCCTGTACTTTTTGTAATTTTTCGGTTGGTACTTCGCAGGACTCTAGTTTTTTGGCCAATTTGGCTTTAGAGGGGATGTAATGTAGTTTTTTTGGCCAATTTGGCCAATTTATTTTCGATGAAAAAAAAAAAAAGGACTAATCCAGCCGCCCAAAGCTATAGTTTGGGGGTGAAGGTGTTCAGGTCACTCCTAAGTCCTAACTCGAAAGTACCTCTTTTTTAATTTTTTTATATTCCTGTTAATCGGGTGCAAAGTTCGGTTGCAAATATTTTATTTTTGCTATTTTATTTATCAATTAAAAATAAATATTTTTAATATAATTATTAATTTAAAAATTAATTGTTAGTATACATTTATCTATAAAATTACTATTATTCAATCATATTATTTTATAATTTTATTATCACATAATAATTAAATATTACTCTTTTTATTATCATCATTTTACATCATTAAAATAATTAATTCATCCGATAAATCTTTATTCCCCAATATTTTTTTTTTTCCGACAGATAAAAAATTATATCCAATTCACCCTCATGACTTCGCTCGAGTCGATCCAATAAATCGTGTGGACATAAAATGGGTAAAAAAGAAATGGAGAACGTGAATTGTCCAAGTCCAACACGCTGACAAAGTACGCGGTCGTAATTAATCTTTACCTTTACCCCGAAAAAAGAAAATATATAATATTCAGAATAAATATGTGGGTGGGAAGCGTAAGACTTGAAAAAAATCTTTCTTTTGCGATACAACCGATGCTCTTATAAAAGCCAAACGGCAAAACTACGCAAATACAGAGAGAGAGGACAAATTCTATTCAAAGAAAGCAGAGAATAAAAGGGAGATTTAGGGTCGAGATCCGGCGACTGAGCTTCGTCGGATTTCGTCCATCGTTTTCAAGCTTCATTCAGTTGATCCCGGAAGATTGTCCGATCCGACGCCGGAGAGATGAAGGGCACCTGCGCGCTCGTCGCTTCCGTCGTGGCCGCGTCCACCGTCGCCGCCACGTCCTGCGCCGATAAGGTTTTGATCTGGCCTCGCACATTGTTAATTTCAATTTTTCATGCCCCCTTACTTGCAATTGGGGTTGATTAGTAGTGGTAATTCTGGTTTATCGCCTTATGTTATTTGTTGATTAATTCGTAGGGCAAATCTGTGAATAATCGCGGAGGCTCGGCTGGGAAGGAGGAAAAATATGCGCCGAGATTTGATGGGTTGAGGTTCATAGAGACCCTGGTCACGGCCCACAGGTGAACGATGAACGATGATTCACATGTTGTTGGTTAGAATTTGTTTCGATCAAAATGCGGATTGTGTGCAGTGTGATTGATTTGTGAATGACTGTGTTGTCATCATATGGAGTAGATGGGTAGGATTTGTGACTGGTTTTTTCAGAATTGTGTGGTGTCTTATGAGTTATATTGGTGACAGTAAAGTGTGA
>BKCP01000447.1:1129264-1142749 GCA_008636005.1 Striga asiatica | reverse complement strand
TTTAACTCATGGGTGGTAGTTTTCCAAGATATCGTCATGGGTCTTATTGTTTGTGTCTTGAGTCTCGACATTGAGTTGTTCCGCATTATTTAGCTTTCATTGTCTTTGGTTTTGGTGGATTGGACTCTTGATTTCTTTTGTAACCGGAATAAATTGATCAAATTGGGGACTATGGAGTTTATATATACAGCAAGTGTGCAAACTGCAAGATTTCGCTTTAGATTAAGATTTTATCAAATTGCACTCTGACAAATTATGGTGCTTTAAAAAATGTGGATGATCTGTGTTATTGCAGTTGTAATTCATGCTAATTGATCAGACTATCAATCAACCTGCAAATTGTTAATAAATATGTATATATTTATAAGAAATTCCTGAATACTACAGACCAAAGTTTACGGAATGATAATCAATCACTTGCTATATTAATAAATATGTATATATTGTTAATCAATCAACCTGATTTATTGAACGGTGGTGGGTTACTTTCTTGAATAGCTGGTTATTACTTTCTTTAACTTTTGATCAAATTGCAAATTTTGGGGTGGAAAATAGTATGACGTATTTTTCAGACAGGGAAGCTTCAATTTGTTCTGGGATGTCGGCTCTCGATTTTTTAGTGAAAATAACGGGTGCTTTTGGTGGGCGTTCCTTGTCCACTAATTTTCAACATTATGTGCAAAATTTACAAATTATATTGTGTGAGCCTGTGAGGTAGTCCTATTTGGTCATATCTTTTTAATCGTATGACCCAACATACTTTAAATTAACAAAAATATATATCTTTGTTATGAAATGCCACACTTTTGTTTATGTTTTCTTTTTTTAAAGTGATATTTTTAATTCCAAATTAAGAATACTTATTGAAAATATATGAATGTTTAACAACCAATTTAATAATTTATTTAGGAATAATCACTCGTTAATAAGTGATATGATGAAATTTCCATTTGCGTGTTCCGTGTCTTGGACCCTTGGTGTCTTTGAGTAAGATGAAATTCAACTACGCGGAAATCCAGCCAGGCCCCAGGCGAGTGGTCGTTGGAATTTGTTCCCACAATATAATATTTTATGAGTGTGTTTAGGGCTGCAAACGAACCGAGCGGCTCTTGACCCGGTCGAGTTTGACCGAACTCGAGTTGAGCTCGAGTCCATATTTTGCATTATCGAGCGGTTCAAGATATATGTTGAATTACTAAAATATCCTTTATATATTATAATAGTATAACATATGTGGTTAATGGTAATTTTATTTTTTCATTTATAAATTTTTCGAGCCGANTGAGCGCGTTAATAAAGGTGGAGCTGTGTTTGACTCTACCAAGTTAAGGTAACTGGACAAGATATGTAGGTAACACTTCATATTTAATGCAAAGAGCTCAGGCATTTTATTTTTATTTTAAATTTCTGGTTCTGTTAGCTGCGACCTTTGTGGTCGATATCCCATTTTTGGTTCTTACTCTGCAAAGGGTAATTAGTTTTAATGAATTAAATACTGCTTATGTTGTTAACGATGTAAGCTGGATGAATGGTCAATATTTGAGATCTCTTCCAACCGAAGAACTAAACAAGCTCATCTGTGAGCGGTGGAAAAGCACTGGCTTTGTCACAGAATCAAGGGGTGTTAAAATATCAACACCTCCTTTTGGGAAGGACCCGGAAGCATCTAGAACAATCTGGAAAAATGTGGAACATTGTGAAATATTGTGGCAGGTTCCGGAGGCATCTAGAACGACCCAGAAAAATGTGGAAGGTTCCGGAATATTGTAGAAGGATCTAGAAGCATGTGGAACCTTTGAGAGTAATGTGGAGTCTTCTAGAACCTTCCCAAATATTGTAGAGAATTGTAGTAGGGATATGTGTATAGGAGTTTTGTAGAAGTATCTAGAATACCCAAGACATTAGATGTTCTAGAGAATTCCTTTAGAGGAGGTGGTGGCTATAAATAGAGGAGACCACCTCATTTGCAATGAATCCCAATAATCCAAGCATCATCCAAGCATCCAAGAGTCTAAGTAAAAGAGTGAGTGAGTGTCATAGATAGGGTGCTTTGGTATTGATAAGTGAAGTATTGTAGCCTGGTCCATATTGTGTTTTGTAATTACTTTGTTAATCTAATAAAGTAATTACATTAGTATCCACGTGTTGCGAGTGTACCCAACCCAACAAGGGGGACATTTGTAAAAGTACAGTTGTCTCTTTCATCTCATTTCTCTCCTTGCAAATTATAGAATCTTTAAAAAAGCCAGCTGCTTTAGTCTAGTAACAGCCATCTTGATGATCCTTTATATCGCGACTTTTGAGGCTCTTCGGCATGAATTTTTTATCGACGTTGAGCTTGTTTAGAAATATTTCTTACTTTGTTGAGCAGCTGGCTTTTTTACACTGACAATAATCCCACTCAACGAATTATATGGCTTTCTGTTGCATATCTTGTCACAATAATGATAGTTGTTCCATTGATCAGGATTCTGTTCAGCTGCTAAAGGATGGGATTGACGTGATAACAGATGCTGACAAACTTCTTTCAAATCTACTGTCCTATCCTTTATACTCAACTCTTGCTAGGTAATTTTAAACCCATAAGTCTTTAGTTGCCTGCTNNACAGAACTGACTCATTGTGCAATGCACACACAGGTTGAAGGCAGTCTGATTAGACTAGTATATGACTATTTAGGTTGGCTCATGTTTGCGCGAGAACTGATAAAACATGCATCTTTATTAAAAACAAAAATAACAAAGTGAATATTTGCTTTTGATTTAGCTTGCCATTACTGATAATCAATATGTGACAATCAATGGTGGTGATTGACTGCAGCAGTCCTGAAAGTAAAACTGTAATAGAAGATAAACTGTCAGAAGTTGCTGCGAGTTTGTTAGCTGCTTATGACAGTGGGGAGTTTGTTAGAGCCCTTGAAGAAAGTAGTGGTGGATGGCAGAAATGGGTTAAGGGTTTTTGGTAAATCTACGAAACGCAAGGTTAGTTAAGCAAAGAATATCTCGTTATATATTTTTGAGTCTGTTTAAACATTGTATATGTATATGCTGTTACTTAAGGGCCAAAATGTGCAGGGAAAATTTCTGTTCATGCCCCTTCGAGTTTTGCTGACAGGAATGCTTCATGGTCCTGAAATGGGATCAGCTTTGCTTCTCATCTATGAAGCTGGAAAATGTGGAGTGATAGCACCTCAATCTGGTTTAGTGACTTTGGACGAGAGATTCAAAATGCTTCGAGAGGTTGATTTGGGATTTGCTCAATAATCCTACTGACTGTGTAGGAGCAGCTGATAATAAAACTTTTTAAAGTATATTTGCATGTTTTTTGCTTTTAAGATACTTTGGGATAATCTTATAGGGCACTTAAATAATTAAGATAATTTTTTGTGATAAACATTCACTCGCCAGCCAATCGAATTATTTTTATTGTGATAAACATTCACTTGCCAGCCAACCGAGTTATAGGGCAGTTAAAGCCAGATTATCACGGGTTGGATGCGGGCCAATCACGGGTCAAAAATATGGTTTGTGCATATAATTTTGAACTGATAATTGACTAAGCAAACGGACTTCATTTTGTCTAAAATTTTGGCTATATGACCGTCTCAATGCAACGAATTCAACGATGGATCGCATACTTGAATCTGACGTGAGATGACACCGTAATTAAGTTGAAAATTGAACAACCCAAATTATTTTGGACGAAAAATTGACTGGGCAAATGGAATCTAATTGAGCTAAAAATTTGTGGTTACGACCGTCTTGATTAGACAAATCCAAGGTGAGTCATCAGATCAAAATGTACACCATAAGGCACCAAAATGATAGATAACAACAAATTTGCGCTAAAATTGTTTTTGATGACGAATTGAGCAGGCAAACGAACTCTAATTGAGATTAAATTTCGTGAGAATAATCGGTTTGACAAAAAGAATTTGATGGTTGGTCACACACCTAAACCTTGGATGCTATATGGCATCGTAATAAAACCGAATAGAAAATAACTCAAATTATTTTAGATGAAAAATTGAGTGGGCAAATGAATTATAATTGGGCTGAAAGTTTACAAATACCACATTCTCGACGAGAAGAATTCAACGATAGGTCACCCACTTTAAACAGACATTAGACGTGTAACATCCCTTTCATTTTTTAAGAGAAAACCCAAATTTTCAGAAAAAATTGAATTTTCCAAAATCACTTTAAAAAATACACACTTTACTGGCATTACTCAAACATCCCTTTCTTTCATTTTCAACTAGATTACCGATGTATTTTGATTTCGAGTTTTAATTTATGGAATTTGGTTGTCGTTGAAAANCTAGTACGTTCCCGTTCTATTCACGGGACATATATAGTAAATGAGTTGTTTTCACAAAATTTGTTTGTTTAAGTCTGAAACATTAACCAACCGTAACTCCCATTTTCTTCTTCGCATTTCAGAAACGGGATTCCTTCCCCAAATCCTCCACCGCCGTCTCCAGATCCTCCGCTGCTGCTCCTCCGCAGTCCACCATAAATCGCCCCAATCCAAACCATCTCCAGAATTGTCCGCTCAACAAAAAATCATCCCCTCATCTCTGCGTCTGCGTGTAGTTCGGTCTTTGGTCCGGTCAAGGAGCTCGTGGTCACCGGTCGTCGACTCGCCGGGCACACGGTTGCACTTGTTCACCGTCAAGGGCGAAATTCCCCACGATTTTTTGTCTCCCTCCCAAAATCTCAGTTTTATTTTCAAGGTATGATATTTTTTTAACTTCATTTCTTGTTTCTTGTTATGGTGGCTTGTGTAGAGAACTGTTTCCGGTTGCTTATGCAGGACATTTTTTGCTGTTGTCCCTTACAATCTCTTTATATTCAGTGGATCTGATGCTTGTTGTTTAATATAGTTTGTGAGAACCACTTGTTCTTCTACAGCGTAAAAGAGTGCTGTAAGTAATTTTTTAGTTTTATTTTCTAATTGCAGATTTGTAGTGAAAAATCATATATGTTTGTGAGATGTTTATTTTTCTTCCTTTCCCTTTCTTTCTACTGAAACTCTTTCCCTAAAAAAAGGTTTTTTTGTAAGAGTTCGGTTAACCGACCGAATAGTTCGGTTCGGTTATATTTCGGTTTTAAGCAAATCGGTGGGTCGGTTCGGTTGACGATGAACACCCCTAGTGATACTGTCAATTAGACTCAACGCGTTTTAAAATTATATATAAGGGGATGAGTTAATGTTTTAGAAGTTTAATATTTTCTCAATTTATGAGAAATACAAGAGTGATGTTTTATATGATAGTCACATAAATATGAGATTTGCGAAGGTTCATGAGATCAAATGTAAGCGAGAATCCCAAATGAAAATATGAATGCCATGAACGGACCTCCAAATCCCAAACAGAGAGGAACTTCTCCTTGAGCTGGGTCTCGCGCTGTAAACGAGTTGGTGCTATTTTTCGATGTGCTGCTTTAAAACTTAGATCTCTGCCTCACCTCTCCTCTCACACAGAATTAGAGTCTATTGAATCTGAACAAGTCTGGGTGGAAATGGAGTACAGAAGAATCAAGGATCAGGTTGTACATTTACTTCTATCGATTACTTTATATCAACTATCTAATCTAAATGGCATTTTCTCAACATTTTGTGCTCTGTATCTCATTGCTTTGATCTGCTGCAGCTATGTATATGCATTTTTCTTGTTCTATTTGTCTTCTTTGAGTGAAATGCTATCCTAACTTGCTCAAGCCTGTTTCTCACCATTTCCTTTCATCGTTCTCCTGCCTTTCTCCGTGGTCCTTTATGCTGATAAATGCTGAATCGTGCAGGATAAATATGAGGATGCTGTTCATGACGATGTTGAGAGCCTACATGGCAAACCCCATTCAGGTGCATAGCTGTCTCATCAGCTTTTTTTTTTTTTTTTTTTTNTTTTTTAACTTGCCATCTCTCACATTTCATTTCTACACATGCCCAATTCCTTCATTCCTCACATTTTCTGTTCAATTACAGGCTCGCCACATGATATGGTTGCTTTAGGAGGCAATTCTGTTGACCGTACTAAGTGGAAGCGCAAGTATGAATGTCTTTTAAGCATAACAATTGTGTAGCAACACAAGAGTTTTTTCATCTTTCCTTGTTAGTCTTAACCTTAACAAAACAGGTCCGTTGTAACACTTGCACTGACAGTCCTCACAAGTTCGCAAGCAATTCTTATTGTCTGGTCAAAGAGGGCAGGCAAGTATGAATACAGTGTGACAACTGCAAATTTTTTGGTGAGTTAATGATACTAGCTGTTAAGTTAGTCATTGTGGGACTATTGTACTATGCTCTTTTCGCTTCCATTTAGTTGCATGTGTCTTTAAAATTATGTTCTGAACTTGATCTTCAACTGATTACTGTTGTTCAGGTAGAGGCATTAAAGTGTACGTTGTCACTTGCTGCCCTCACAAGAATCTGGAGGAATGAAGGTGTTACTGAGGACAACAGGTTTCTCCCATTTGTGCATTTTCTGTTTATTGACAGAGAGAACAAATTATAATAATTAAATGAGCATAATTCATTTGATAGACCTGAAATGCACAATTTGGTGAACCGTAAAGCATCCTTTGGCTTGTTACAATAATGTTATGCACCTTTGCTTTTTAAATTGATCATTCATGAATAGGTTGAAACTTAAAACTCATCTGAAATGTCTGTGTGGGCTGGGAATCTGTAGAATGATTTTGAAACTCAAAACTTCTTAAAATCTTGTTTACTTGAATTATTTCCACTTGTTCACATGAAATGCTTTTCTTTATTAAATGAATGTAATAACCTGCCTTCATCCCTCATTATAGGTTGAGCACATCATGGGATGAAGTTAGTGTATATCCCATTCCTGCTGCTCTTTACCTCATCAAGAATTTACTTCAAGTAGGTTTTTCTTGTGCGTTAAATATTTCTAGCAATTTCTGGTTCTTTTGCACAATGATGTTTGCTGAACTTTTGCTTGCTGCAGTATTACATCTTTGCATATGTGGATGCTCCAGGTTACCAAATACTGAAGAACTTCAACATTATAAGCACGGGTGTATTATACCGTATCATTCTCAAAAGAAAGTAAGTTCTTGTAACTTGCTGTCTTTGAGTCTAAAGTTTCAGATGTAATAATTCTCTGCTTGACGCACCTCCTCTGAGGATTGAATGATGTATTAGTGTGATGAATTCCAATGTCATCATGTTATGCTGGAAGAATAATGAGTCATTTTTCTGTGGTGTTAATGAATGAGAAGGTGGTGGACAACGGATAATATTTTTTTCCTGAACATGCATAACTGATTTGCAACATTTTATTTTTCTTCCGTTTTTCAGGTTGAGTGAAATTCAGTGGGCAGCTTTTATTTTATTATGTGCAGGGTGCACCACAGCACAACTTAATTCTAAGTAAGGATGTTATGTTTGTATCAATGTGTTCTTGTAATTCAAGCATGGTTTAGATGATTAACCTATTGTTCATAATGCTCACAGCAGTATCTTAATTTTGCGAACTTAGCTTATATAACATTAGAGAATGTAAATTTTCTTGCTTTCCTTCAATCAGTTCCTTAGATACTCTGATTTCATGGTGTTTAATTAAATACCTTGACCTAAATGATTAATGCATGTGAGCTTTATTTAAGTTACACATGTTCAATTTGTTTGCCCATTTAGCATGATAAGCATTGATCTAAAACTTAAATTTAAAAATGCGTTCACAAATTGGTTGCAATGGAAAATGTTTCTTGGGTATCCTACTGTGTCCCAATGGTACGTAAAAGATGGGGCATGCCGCATTGATCTAAAACTTAAATTTAAAAATGCGTTCACAAATTGGTTGCAATGGAAAATGTTTCTTGGGTATCCTACTGTGTCCCAATGGTACGTAAAAGATGGGGCATGCCGATGGGTCTTTGACTTGCTATTTATGTTTCTTCATGCATGTTTCTTTCTCTTATTATGTTTCTGGAGACCCTGATCTTGTGTATGGTTTCTGTCTTTATGGGATCTCATTTTATATGCAGTTCAGATCAAGTGTTGCAAGCACCTTTACAGGGTTGGTTGATGGCAATTGTAAGTTGCTAAACTGAAATCTGTTAGCACATCTATCGAGTCATGATTACTCATCAATCAATCAATCAATCAATCAACAAGCCAAGCTGTTAAAATCCCACTAAGTGGGGTTGGCTATATGGATCACATGTCACCTTCGTGCTCAATCAAAACACCCATCCTCATTCAAATTTAGATATTTTAAATCATTTTTTTTATTGTCTCATTCCAAGTTTTCTTAGGTGTACCCCTCCCCCCTTTTAATTTGCATTCTTAATTCTAATGTTTCTACCCTTCTCACTCGAGGTCTCTCTTACGCAGATGCCCAGACCATCTTAATCGTGATTCTCTCATTTTCTCCTCTATGGACGCTACCCCAACTTTATTTCTAATACTTTCATTTCTAATCTTATTTAACCTAGTATGCCCACACACCAATCTCAACATTCTCATCTCTGCCACTCGCATTTTTCTATCATTTTTATATTTAGTAGCCCAACACTCGGATCCATAAAGCATCGTCGGTCGAATAGCATTCGATAAAACTTTCCTTTCAAAAAGTATCGACAACGCGCTCCTCCACTTGTTCCAACCCGATTGAATTCTAATTCTATGTGTTACATCCTTATCTATGTTGCCATTATCTTCTAGAATGGATCCTAAATATTTAAAACCTTATGTGTTCAATTCGTATTCCCCAATTTTAACCTTTACTAAAATTACACTCCTTATATTCCGTTTTGGCCCTACTTATTTTAAAACCCTTTGTTCATGATTACTCATCAGTGAAAAAAATTAATTGATTCCTTTTAGTTGGTTTCTTTTCATGTCTTTCGAATTTCCCTAGAACTCGATTTCATGTATTGTTATGCAGTAGAAAATTAATGGAAGCAGATCATGGGATCGAATGATCATTTTGTTTTCATATGGACAAAAATAACTGCCCATTGGACTATGTCAAATTATGTTGTTGATTATGAAAGAAGAATTATATTTTAATTTATGAGTCTGCAAAAGTTTCTCATAATTTTATCGACTTGTCTGCCATGTTCTCTTTTAAGGCCTGAGATATTTTTTTGCCGCTTTCTTGATTTAATCCAAAATATTAAATTTTTATTGCCGCTTTCTTGATTTAATCTGAAATCTTAAATATTTTTAAATAATTCTTGTTATATCATTTCAGTTCATGGCTCTTCTTAGTGGTTTTGCTGGAGTGTACACTGAGGTAAATTCGTGGCACATCTTTTGACCTTGAGCATAGTTTCTCTCGTTGACTTAAGCAGTTAGTGTATGAACTCTGCATCTTGTAATGTCCTGCTGCAACTCTATTTGTTATTCTCTCATAAATACCACTATCAAATGAATCCATTTTCTATCATGTTGACACTCCATATTAAGCTCATTTGAGAATTATTTGAGACCTTATATCTGCTATGTCTTCTGTAGGCTATTATTAAGAAAAGGCCTTCAAGGAACATTAACGTTCAGAACTTCTGGTTGTATGTATTTGGGATGGCGTTCAATGCTATTGCAATTATCGTCCAAGATTTTGATGCTGTTATGAACAAGTACATTGAAACAACTTGCTGGTGATATTTTCTTTTGTTTATATTTGTCCCATTGACAAGACTTACGCAACTCTTGCCATTGTTGACATACTTTGGAGATATCCTCGAGCTAGCATAGCTAGCGAGATTTTCTGACGGATGAAAAATATATGCATGTTCTAAGAGAGGTATGTTATGCTTTGTCTGCAGGGGATTCTTTCATGGATATTCATTAATCACAGTTCTCATGATCTTGAACCATGCTCTGAGGTACTTTTCCTTTTGGCACCCCTTTAAAACATGAGGACTGCATAAGAACTGTGCCAATTTCCTCTTAAGTTTATGTCGAACACGGACTTTCATGATTTACTCTCCCCTTTTGGTTAATGGCTTCCACAGTTCTGTCGCATCATTACTTTCTCTTTGCGATACGGCAAAAAAGGAAGCAGTAGCTCTTAATTTGAGACATAGAAAGGATTTGTTATGGCATTCTATTATTAGTTGACATTTCTTGTTCATATGTAAAATTTAGGTGCAATTACTTTTTTTACCCCCTGCTCTTCAACATTGTTTATGGATTCATTCCATTATCTCCTAATAATTGTGTGTGTGTCTATGCAGTGGGATTGCTGTATCAATGGTCATGAAATACGCTGACAATATAGTGAAGGTAAAAGGTTGATTTGCATCACTTGCATTCTATGTCCCGTGCAAGTTTGTTAGTAGATCTTGTCCAGACCATTATTTTATTTCTTTTAATAATTTATTTATCTTTCTGTTTTCAGTTTTATATATTATTCCTGATCCAGAAGTCCACTTACCTTCTAGCCTTCGAAATAAATGTTGAGCTCGCAAAGCCCATGATTCTGCATCGCTATTCTCTATAAAATAAAACTGTAGGCCAATTAAACTTAAGTTTTACTGTCCACTTGTTACTTGTACGTCACACGAAAACATGGTTAAATATATTTCAAGGAGATTCAAATGTGACGATAGAGTCGGTATAAATGAAGCAATTTTGCAGGTGTATTCAACTTCAGTTGCCATGTTGCTGACAGCAATTGTCTCCGTTTTCCTATTTGGGTTTCATCTTTCTCTTGCCTTCTTTCTTGGTTCCACGTGAGTAAATATTCTATTTTATCTTTTTGGACATCATTTTTGTTTTTCGAGATTTCATTTTTCTGTTATCATCTGTTTAATATTATTATTTCTGTTTGCAGAGTTGTTTCAGTTGCAGTATATTTACACTCCATTGGGAAGCTGTAGAGGTAGCGAGAGTTCCAGTTTTCAGTCTATCTGCAATAGATCACAATTTGATTACATATGTAAAAATCTACTTGAAGTGTTCGGGTAGTTAGAATACTTGGACATGCCTAGTAGATGACAATTTGATTATTATTATTTTTTAAATACCCCATTTAATCCTCGTATTACCCATTCATTGCAAAAATAACACAATCTATATAAGAGAAGAAAAACAAAAAAGAAACAAAAATAACAAAGCACCAAACAAACATCCGAAGAAAAGAAAGAAAACTCTGAGGAAATGTGATATTCTTCTACTGGGACACAAACTAATATCTACGAATAATGATATTCTTGATAGCTCTAAAAAACTTACATTATGTGCTCACGTCAGTTTCTTCCTCTAGGAAATCGACAATATTCCCATAACATTTTTTAGCATCCTTGTGCACAACATCTAAAAGGCTCGATTCTCCATTTAATTTAAGACCATCAATTAGAATTTTAAACGACTGTCTATCTGGGTCGCACGACAATGATTTCATCAAGTAAAAGCACTCCATTGCCAATCCGGTGAGATTTAAATCCATCAAACTTTTCAGCAATGCATTAAAGCCCTCAAGATCTGCTGCATTTATATTGTCTTCTCCTTTTAGACCATGGATAAGCAATTCCACATTCTCAACAAATCCATTGCGCCCCAAAACTGTAAGCATTTCAGCATAGAGCGACAACTGAGGCTTATACCAATCCTCTCTCCGGACATCCTCAAAAACCTACACCCGACAACAGAAGATTAGACCATAAAAAATGACAGATAGAACCAGCAAAAAGAAGCATATGAGCAGCTTGAATATCTCCAATAAGAAGAATGAAATCGAACGTAGAAGTAGGAGACATTATTATCAGGCATAGGAGACACCACAATGCATCCTTCACTTTTTAGTTCTTTATTATCCACGAAATTGATGCAAAACGATGCTCCTATATTTTCTCAATTTTTGTACTATATATGGACTTCAGTTCTTAAGTTTCTGTAGCAAATGTTTCTTAGTGCCATCGAATAGATCTATGGAATAGAAATTGTCAGCCGAGTCCTTAAACTAACAGTAGATGATTTTTTGGATTATAGCAATTTAAGCAAATCAAGGACTCGGATTAAACTTCTGCGTGAAGTCAAGAGAGCAGAATTACAGTTGCAACACAAACTGTTGGTCCATAGAGTATTAGAGATGAAACAATTCATATTTATATGTATTATATCTTTTTTTTTTTCTCTGGTGAAATGCAGTTCCCTAAAATTGTAATCGTACATAGCCGCCAATCCTAAAGTTGTCCCCACCAATCCGATAATATAATTTAGCCCCTACTCATCTGATGGAATTAAAGTACTACGTGCTCGTGCATATATTATTGTCACACCATTATGTACAGAGATCGCCATGTCCAAAAAATTCGTAATTTAATGCCCAAAATTTAAAACAAACTAATAAACAAGGGATGTAAATATCTTCCCGAACATGATTACAACAAATTACAAACACAGACAAAAGATACGTTCACATACTATATAACTATTTGATCACTTTTGCTCTCTGCTCTCGTTCATGTGGTTTTACAAAAAAAGTACCCCACGTACGAACACATTTTATTGTAACACCATATCAACGACTGCTTCAAATCTTGTAGAAACTCTAATTCATATACCATTGACAGATTGAATGAATAGACAGATTAAAACTGCACGGTGGAATTCAACAAACAAGAGATGAGTAGCACACACACACACCTGGACTGCCAGAAGACATTGATTCTGGCGAAGGAGTTCACGAAGAACAGCAATCATATCAAACTTCAACAAACGCCTGAATTTGTCATCAAATACTTGCTCCAAAGATCTATTAGAGTGTATGGCGGCCCGTTTCAATGCTTGAACAGTCTGGATAGCCTCGATGCTGAGACTTCTCCCCTTCTGTAGGGGTTTTCTGTTCTTGCTTCTATCTCTCATTACAATGGTCCCACTTTTATGGGAGCTGGGCCTTACATGAGTCATTAGTTTCACTTGCTCTCGGTGGAGTATTCCTCTTGTGCGTATTTCAATTGCATGAGTAAAACAGATCATTCTGGAAAACCGTATTCCAACTTCTCCCTATCACAGTGGACAGTTCAAGTTCAAGAGTGCTTGAGGAACATGAAGACTTCTCAATGATATAAGATATTTCGTTTTTTTTTTATTAACAAATTCCTCTAGACATCACTCCCCAATTTGACTGTTTGAACTAAAATTTCTTGATTTTAGTTCACATATTAACATTTAAGCACAATTACAACACACCTATAAGAAATTAAGAATGATCAGAGAGAGATAGAGAGAGAGGAAAACATGTTCCAAAGAGAATATGAACACAAACACAAGTAACAAAAAGTATTTTTCACAAATTCAAGATATTTTCTACACAAATTCCTGTAACTCTTTATATGAAGTGTGGTTGGAGGTTTCTACTCTCTCAAAATTTTACTATCAGGGCAAAGATTTCATGAAATCCTGGAATGACCCAGTAAACTACATATACTCAGAAATGAGAATCTTAACTCTCAATTCTCATTAATAGTTATTAAAAGAAAAGTTCTAAATATGGGATGAAACA
>BKCP01000447.1:1108045-1125257 GCA_008636005.1 Striga asiatica | reverse complement strand
GGTTTTTTTTTTTTCTTCTTTGAAGAATTTTAGTCACTCCAATCTTGTTAGTTATATCTTATATCCTTAATTTTTCATTTTCTTGATTCTTCAGAGTGAAGGGGATTAGCTATGGCATCCGTGACATCTTCGCAATTCGTGTCCTACATACATGGAGGAGCAACTTCATTGGACTCGAAAACCAATTCGAGTCAGATTGGCCTCATGACCCAACCTGTAACTCACATTGGTCTGAGATCTGTCCATAACCTTCAAATGAAAAGCAAAAAGGTAAAACCAAACTCGAAACACTCAACAAGCGTGATAAAATCGACCCATAATAAAAGATCTCAAGGGAAAATCATTTGTGGAGCTGGAATGAACTTGGTTTTTATATCGGCTGAGTGCGGTCCGTGGAGCAAAACTGGCGGGCTCGGTGATGTTGTTGGGGGACTTCCTCCGGCTATGGCTGTAAGCATCATAAAATTTTCGAACGAGCTTTCAAAAATTATGTTGTGCTACTGATTTAACAAAATGCCTTTATCTGTTGTCTTAGGCAAACGGGCACAGAGTGATGACAGTTTCTCCGCGTTATGATCAGTACAAAGATGCTTGGGATACTTGTGTTCATGTCGAGGTTTAATTATCTCTTTAGTTTATTTATTTATTTATTTGTTTACTTTTGATTGTTGATGTTTGAAGAAAATGAATAGAACGTGCTATTGGTGATCTCTGTTGTAGATCAGAGTTGGAGATAAAATCGAGACTGTCAGATTCTTCCACTGCTACAAGCGTGGGGTTGACCGTGTTTTTGTTGATCATCCGATGTTTTTGGAGAAGGTTTGTATCACGTGTTGAGACAAACATTACGTGGCGATTTGTTTTGCTGAATATTTTGTTATAATTTTTGTTTCTTGTGAAGGTGTGGGGAAAAACCAAATCGAAGATTTATGGTCCTAATGCTGGTACGGATTACCCGGACAACCAATTGCGGTTCAGCTTACTGTGTCAGGTGGGCTTTTCTTTTCTCCTCTTAGCGATTTAAACGAACCGCTATTCTGTAAAAGGATTTTTTTGCTGTTAGTAGTCTATGAAGCTACAGCTCATGTAGTTTCATGTAAAAAGCATTTAACGTGTTTTCTTCACAATTTTAGGCTGCTTTGGAGGCTCCTAGAGTTTTGAACCTAACCAGCAGCAAATACTTCTCAGGACCATATGGTAATATACTGAATTTGGCTTAAAATAAATTTTTACGCTCAGATCAGGAGTTTTTTTTGGCTCTATACATAATTTCTTGTATCTTTTTAGGCGAGGATGTTATTTTCATTGCCAATGATTGGCACACTGCTTTGCTTCCTTGCTACCTGAAGACCTTATACCAATCAAGGGGAATTTACATGCATGCCAAGGTAATAAATAAGTAAATTGAAGTTCGTACTCGAGTGTGTTGTTCAAAGTTTATTCTGGTATAACATTCAAAATTTTTGCTAATAATCTGACTTTTTTCTTTTTTCTTTTCTTTTTTATTTTTTTTGTCTTTTCTCTCTCTGTAAGGTTGCCTTCTGTATCCACAACATTGCCTATCAGGGAAGATTCGCGTTTGCAGACTTCAACCAACTCAACTTACCTGATCAGTACAAAAGCTCCTTCGATTTCATGGACGGGTAAGAGCGAAAATTTCCTATCTATTTCTGAATAAGTGAATTCGGGAGCATTATATTAGTAGTGATGACAAATAAATTTTAAATTTTCACCGTTTTATTAATGCAGGTATGAGAAGCCTGTGAAGGGAAGGAAAATCAATTGGATGAAAGCTGGAATCTTGGAATCAGATAGAGTTCTTACCGTGAGCCCTTACTATGCTCAAGAACTCATTTCCGGTGTCGATAAAGGAGTCGAATTGGATAATATCCTCCGTAAGACTTGCGTTACGGGTATCGTGAATGGCATGGATACTCAAGAATGGAATCCAGCAACAGATAAATTCATCAACTGTAACTATGATATCACCACCGTAAGAACAAATTTTTACGTCCTTACGATATTAACGTTGAAAAAAACGTTAATGAACAAATATATATGTGTGTAAATTACTAAATTTCAGGTTACAGATGCTAAGCCTCTGTTGAAAGAATCTCTTCAAGCAGAAGTCGGTTTGCCTGTCGATCGAGACATACCCGTCATCGGTTTTATTGGCAGACTCGAGGAACAGAAAGGCTCGGATATTCTTGTTGAGGCTATTTCGAAATTTATTGGGATGAATGTCCAGATTATCATTCTTGTAAAAGCTTGCACTCCTTTTTTTTTTTTTTTCATCATTCTTGAATATAAAATAAAATAAAATAAATAATCGAACTGCTATTGATTTGTCGTGCACTATGTATCTTATCAAGGGAACTGGTAAGAAGAGGTTCGAGCAGCAGATTGAGCAGCTTGAGGTATTATACCCTGGTAAAGCTATAGGGATTGCTAAATTCAACGTGCCTTTGGCCCACATGATAACTGCTGGTGCTGATTTTATGTTGATCCCAAGTAGATTCGAGCCTTGTGGCCTCATTCAGTTACATGCCATGCGATATGGAACGGTGAGCAAGAGCATCCAATATTATTCAATATTTTTCTTTTTCACTGGTCATATGTTTGTAATAATGTCGAAGAAAATAATGCGTTTTTCTAATATGGAAACTTTTCTGATTAGATACCCATTTGTGCTTCGACTGGTGGCCTTGTCGACACCGTGAAAGAAGGATTTACTGGGTTCCATATGGGAGATTTTAATGTCGAGGTATGTTTAATTAACCTCTGTTTTCTTTCTTTCTTTCTTTTTTTTCGAAGATGCCAAAAAGTTTGCTCTATGGTTTTTTTCATTATGCAGTGTGCCACAATTGACCCTGCGGACGTGCTAAAAATAGTAAAAACTGTTGGTAGAGCTCTAGCCATGTATGGTACACTTGCCTTCAAAGAAATGATCCAAAACTGCATGTCACAGGATCTTTCTTGGAAGGTACCCATCATCAACATAATCAATCAATTACAATTTTTTTCTTTTTTTAAAAAATCGAGCGAATATTACAACTCATCATCGGTTTTGAACAGGGACCTGCAAAGGAATGGGAAAAGCTGCTTCTGAGCCTGGGTGCTGCCGGTAGTGAGCCCGGCATTGAAGGTGAGGAAATTGCACCACTCGCAAAGGAAAACGTTGCAACACCTTGAAAATTTGGCTGCATTAATTAATTATTCGACTCTACGCTTCTCCTAAGCCCTAAGGTTGTGTTTGGCTGACATATATCTTAGTGAAAATGGTTGTAATAACATGCACGCGACCCTTGTATCGAAAGCCCAGATGGCTTTCGATGTGAAGAGTTGAGCGTAATCGTGAGTGTGCAAAGGCCGAGAAGTTTTAATAATAGGATGATCTTCGAGTATGAGGCGGGTGATGTGAGTATAGGTTTTATCGTTCGAGTGATCACTAACAGATGTAAGCTTTTTTTACAGGGTGTGTTTTGAGCACCATGTGGAGAATAACTAAATAAGTTCTTGACTGTGATGTGTTGGTTTGAGCTTGTGCACACAATCTGCATTCTGCAAATTTTTTGGCAGTTCATTATTGTCATAGGGGAAGTTAGTCAATGGATGAAAGGTAAATTACAATATATGATATAGTTTGCAGGATATAAGGTTATTTCTGTAACTTGAATACTTCATATTTGGTATTTGCAAAAACACATTACAAGGTACTAGCAAAAAAAAGTTAGTATTTTTTAGAATATTTGACAAAAAAATGTAATTATCGATTCGTAGGTATATTTGACAATAGTGAGTAAAAATATGCACATTCTTTACTAAAATGATAACTTTCCAAGATTGATTTATTAAATGAAAAGTTACAAGTTGTTGCCTATTAATTCAAAAACATAGGTTGAAATTACAATTTTTTTGAAGTTAATTGAATGATATTCACAACTTTTTAGATCTCAACTAATGGAAGACACCCAAATTCTTTTGTGAGAGTTAACAGTCAGGCAGACGGACCCGAAACACTATTTGAACAAAAATGCATACTTATTCTATTAAATGTCATACTTTTTAATTATGTTATTTTTATAAAATATGACTTTTTCTAATGAAAGTATGTGCATTTGTAAAAATAATATATCAGCTTAATGGTTAGCTACCCGTCAAACATAAGACCAACCATTATCTTAATTTCTAAAATTAAAATCATATTCTCTGAACTGAAAATGCTAAAACGACATAAAATACATTACGGCCTCGGAATCATTATTTGATGTATAGATGGAATCCTCTTGTAACTGAAAAATTTGTCATATTTTTTGGATATGCTTTTACTTGAAAAAGGAATTTGGTGAAATTTCTATTTAAATTTTAAGGCTGGTGGAAATTGTGAAGTAGGATCGTCCTTCACAACTACAAAGGTCGCATATATGTCACTACTTCATGGAATTAATACTTTATATAGAACTAGAAAAGGCTGTGTATTAAAGAATGATTTCAATATCACTGTTCTTTGAGATTTGATGTTCCCACTAACTTTTCTTCATTTATGCCGGTGGTTAAAGATATATGACTAAAAACTTTTCTGACTTTATTTCAAACAATAGTTATTTTATTAAGTTGGGTAACGTATTCTTTTAACACACGTACACACTTTTATGTATACAATGTCTTGGAGCCATTATTTTATGTAGAAAAATGTTACATTGCCAACTTCGTGTATAATTAAATTGCCAACAACTTCGTGTATAATTAAATTGCCAATGTAACATTTAGATCGAATCTTGTTGTGACTGAAATTTACTTAAAAAAGTGATTTCTCGTGCTACATTTGGGCCCATTTTGATTTCTATTTAATTTTACGGTTGGTGGAAATTGTGAAAACGATCGTCTTTCATAACTACCCTTATATATAATTTCTGAATGTGACTGAGTTTAATGACAAAGTCGCATGTTTCAAAAGTTTATTTAACATAAATTTATACTTCGTATTTACACATATACAGGCTTGGTTTAACAACTAAGTTTGAGAATTACCATAAAATTATTTTACTTTTTCTTTTCTTAAATTAACATATATTACCTTTCCTTTTTTATTAATTACCATACAATGCATTTCTTTTTCTTATTTAATTAAGATATTAATTATTATAAATATTTATTCTCTTTATTATTATCAGTTTTTTATTTGTATAATTTTTTTCACATATGATATAACAAAATACAACTTTAACAAATTTTGATTTAATATTGATGTTCCATATATAATATAAAAATTATTTCTTATGTCTTTATAAATAAAATTTAAATTTATTTATCATACCAAATGAGAAATATCAAATAAAATTATAAATAGTCCAAAAAATAACAAAAATTAAATTTATTAATATACCATAAACAACCATTTTATTACATTGTTTTTGTAGATTTGGAAAAAATATAGAAATTGAGTATACACAAAAAATGAACATGGAAAATATTCAAAAATTTATGTCTCAACTTAAATAAAGTATGTATAAAGTTTGAACCTTATTATGATGTTGTATACAAAAATACAAATGGATATCATAATTAAAATTCAAAAATATAAATTTCATAATTTTAAAAATAGTACATTTGTATATATTAACTTATATTTTAAATCATCAAATATTATAAATTTAAAAATACTCAAAAATCAATATATGAGAAATCATTCATTACAATACAATGTGATTTTTAAGAAAACTACAAAATTCAAAATCAATTTCATGGTATTGTAGATAATGTTTGCTTTGGACATAAATAATTTAGTAAATATAACTAAAAATTACTATTTTTTAACAAATCAAGTGTCAAACACTGTTTCATGTTAAATAATATCACTCTTTTAGTTCTTCATTTTTTATAATTTACCAATAAGAATATAAGTATTTTATTATTTTTTTAATAAAAATATCAAAATTTTCAAGTACCCGTGTACTACACGGGTATCGTACTGATATATAAATATGTCACTACTTTATTGATTCAACTTTTGTCTCCTTGAGTTGGATCTTTTCAATATCAATCCTTATTGTTCTTTGAGATTTGATGTCCCCTGTTATTACCTTGTTTGGGAATATAAGAAAATGGAAGGAAAAATAAAGAAACAAATTCAATCGAGTCATGTGAGTATACATTTTTCTTAAGATGAAAGAACCACTTAAAATTATCAACGTTATGAATAATCTCTTCAAAATACCAAGTCTGTCTTTTGACTTGTGTACAGCAGTAACACAAATACACACACTCTATTTTGGTTTCGAAAATCTGAAGAATGAGATGAACATAAAAAAACCATAACATATACTATGATAATATAAACTTTAAAAATAATGCAAGGACTCTTAAAAATTGAAACAAAATGCGATAACACACGTGAGCTATTTATAAATGTATGAAGATGCAAAAGATTATGTGGCCGCCTGAAAGACACCTTTACGTATGTAACGGATGCGATGCATCCAAGCCCAACCGCTTCCTTGTCTAACTACCGAAAACTAAAATTATAAAATCAACACATTTTTTTTTTCTTTAATACATATCCTTTCTTCATAAATGGTGATTAAAGGTAAATATGATTGGAAAACTTTTGAGTTCAGATTTAGAGTGAGATCATATTGATGGCTAAAATTATAAATAATTTTGCCCTATTTTGTTCTTTTACTTTGTGCTGGTTTTTTCAAATTTAATTCATATAGATCAATGATATTGAAAAGATGGTAGAGAGTATAGAGTACGCAGATTGTGTTAGAATACGGAAATTCTGTATTATTAAACTGTGTTGCAACACAAAGAAACAAAACTTAAAAGCGGAAGCGATGTAAAAAATATATGTCTTCGGGGAGCATCCCACTACCCATCAGAGCTCTTTCATTGATAAATCGGTCTGCATCCCACAAAATATAGTTTGGACTTACTCGACTCGGACTCCCTCCTAGTCTAGCCAACACTATACCTGATCCTATCAACTAGTTCCCTGAACACGTCCCGTGGACTTTACTATAACTAAGAATTTCTCCCAGCTACAAAAGTACTTAATCCCTAAGCACTAAAAAGTGTTTGTAAAAGAAAAAGAAACTAAACAAACTCAGTTCTGCAGCAGTGTAAGAACGCTGAAAAACTGGACCTAATAAAATAAAATAAATACTCTCAAACACTCAAGTGAAGTTGATGAATGATGATCTCGATTATTGCAGTAGCTCCCTTCAATTGATTGCTTGGGTAGGCTTATATACAATCTCTTTAAGTTAAGGAGTCTTCACAAAGTTCTTCCTTCTCCTTTTAGAAGTCAATTTCCTGCTCAATTAATTCCTTTCAGATCTTGGACGAAATCCTTCATGTAAAGTAAGTGTCATTGATATAGAATTCGTGTATGTGATTTGGAGATTTTCAGAATTGAGCTTCCAATAGAAATCTTGTGATCCCAGTATGATGTAAGAACACAACTTTCCTAAAATAGCTGATCTTCCAAATCTTCAAAGATCTTGTGATGAATCTTTCCAAATCCTCCTTAGATCTTCTCATGAATATCCAGAACTCCTTATGCACGAATTGCTCATCTTTTCATAGTCCTTGCCACTTATTCGTTGTGCTACAAGAAAGAAAAAACTAATTATGACATAGAATCAAGTTCATTAATGCATGTGCCATATATGATAAGTACATATATAAGATATATATTATGTAATCCTTCTCCTAAAGGTTTAGGACTCCATAATACACATTATAATAAATATATAACATATATTATTAATAATAAATAATAGGAACTTAAATTAATTAACAAGTAAATAAATAGAATAATTTCCTTTAATTTATTTTGCTTATCTAATAAGAAAATCTTCTAGAAAACACTTAAATTTTTCGGAAGATGCCAAAACCAGTATTCTTACATATATTTTAGATAATTACACAAATATAGGCCGTCCAAACCTCAAAACTACACAAATAATGATATAATCTGAGTTATGGTCGAGTATTCTCAACGTACAACAAACAAAGCTGTGGACTCAAATTGATATCAACTGGATTGTTCTTCCCAATAGAAAATCAAAATATCCGTGTATGTATACACATGTACAAATAAAAATAGATTTACAAACATCCCACGTTGAGGATGGATTATTAAAATAAAGTGGTAGGTAGAAATAAAATGTTAGGTATGTTTGTACTTGTAAAAGACAACTATTTGTCCGGCTAATAGGCGGAATATCATTATTAGTTCTTGCCTCTTAGTCTTGGTAATCAACCCTATACAAGCCAAAATTAAGATCATCTGTAGACTTATGAATTTTTACTCCAAACCCGTTACAATATCACGCTTGCACACTACACTAATGCACTATTGTATTATGCTACACTAGTACACTTGTTTTGTTGTTGTTATTTTTTTTTTTTTAACGTATTATTATTACAATGTCTATGACTATATTAATTGATTTTGTAATTGTATTGAAAACCTTATTTACATATTTTTTTTTAGTAATATTCGGAATTAGTTGCAGTCCTGTCAATATTGTAGAATATATTTATTGTGTGATATAGAATATCTAATTAAATTGAAACGTATATTTGTCACGGAGTGCGCTGATTGTAGTAAGAACCAAAGTAAGAATTGTGAAATGCGGAAGCAAACAACCAAAGAATAATTAACTCTTCGGGGAAGCGTCTCACTTCCCCTCAGAGCTCTTTCATTGATAGATCACTCATAAACATAGTTTGGACTTACAACGACTTGAACTCCCTTCAAATCTAGCCAACACTACTTGATCCTATCAACTAATTCTCCGGCCACGTCCCGTGGACTTATAAATCTACACTTATTCCCTAAGTGTACAAATCGTGAAATAGTTTTTGATGAAATGTAAAAGAACTGAACAAATGCAGTATCAGTCCTTGAGTTTGTAAGAACTCTTAGACTGTACTAAATACAATCAAAATAGAACAGTAAGCAAGTGAAGCTTGAATGGCTCTCGAATATTTCTCAGTGTGTCATCCACGGCCGCCATAAGCTTCTCCTAGGGTATATATAAGATCTCCTTAGGGTTGGAGTCTTCTACAAGGCATAGGACTTCATCAAGATTTCCTTCCAAGATAATAACATATCTTTGGTAAGTAAACCTTTTATTCTCTCTCCTTGATCTCCTCTCCAAGCATGTCTCTTTCCTCCTTCTTTATCTCACCACACGTAATTTCCTAGCATATCAAAACGGTAATAAGATCAACATGAACTTATATAAGGAAAATAAAACAATATTACATAAGGAAATATAATATATAAAGATCTTCCCTTTTATTCTGTGGTTCCAGGTGCTTGTTCGAACTAATCGAACTAATGCCAAAATAAAATATCTTTCAATCTCCCCCTTTGGCATCTAGTTCGAAAACATCAGACGTGAAAGTCTCCTGCAGCAATAAAAACAACAAGCAACCACAGATAAACTCAAGCAACGATTAGACCAACACATCTCAAGATCTCCTTAAAGTAGTTCTCCCCCTTAGTTCCTGCAGTCATCAAAGTTCAATAGAAAGCTGCTAAATTCATTTCAAACATAGACAGTAAGAACACCAAAACAACTGCATTAATTCCCATCAAACAAACTTAGTAACAAACAGCAAACAACCAGCAGCAAATAACAAGTTTTCTTACAATCCTCAAAACACACAAGGAAATAAAAACTAACTACCCCAAGCACTACTCCTCATCTTCAATTTTCTCAGTATCACCATCAGATTCTTCAGCATCCTTCTCACTGCTCTTACTCTTGCTCTTCTCCCCCTTTTTCGAACTACGGGATGCCGAAGGGCCTGTCCCCAAAGTCCGAGTTGATCCTTTGACAGCTTGAAGCACCTGCCGAAGATAGGCTTGCTGAGCAGCAACCTTCTTGGCTAAATCATCCCATTCGCCAAGTTGTTGAGCCACAAACTCACCCCAGTTCTTAGGAACCAAGAAAGGAGCGAGTTCCTTTGCAGACTTGGAAATTCCTTTCTCGTTCAGAGTGCGAGCACTAACAGAGAGTGCTTTCCGGGGATTCTCAAGAGAGTCTTGGAAGCGAAGGTTAATCGAGAAATTATGAGCCGATAGAAAGGACCAAATAAGGCAGGGAAAGGGAAGAGTTTTACGAGACTCATTGTTGGCAACAAAGGATTGAAGGATTTGAAAAACAAGGTCCCCAAAGCTGAAAACTTTCCCAATCATAACCCAATAGATGACTTTACATTGCAGCTCAGTAAGAAGGGTTTTGTTTGAAGTAGGGGTCCAGTTGCCAGCACCAATCTTGTGCAACAAATTAGCAACCAAGCAAAGAGAGTTCACAGACAGGTTTGAACCAGGCCAAGTATCCAACTGACCAGAGGTGAGAACTCTGGTCATTTCATCAGAATCAAGATCAACAAGGGAAGAACTATCAAGATCAGAGGGCAAACCAAGATGGGCATTAATCAAAGCGGGAGACACATCAATCACACGGTTACGAAGGAAAAGTTTATAATAACGAGGGCTAGCAGGATCAAACACAGCAGGAGTAAGGTTAGCATAAAATTCCTTAACAGCTTGGCCACAAAAGGGCTGCACGTCAGACACGGTCTTCGAAAGACCCACTTGCTCAATCAAACGAAGAACACCGAGTTCAGCAAACTTACCATCAACCACAGGATGTTCCGACCAGAACTCATAAGACCCAAAGTTCACAAAGCGTTCATGAGCTGCTTCGGTATAAAAACGATTGGTGAAGGTATTCTCCAGGTCATACGCGTCATCCTCAGGTTCAGGAGGGACAAGAGGCTCGTCGATGGCCTTCCCACGACGGCGGGTGGAACGACGAACTGGAACCTTCGTAGGTGGTGATGGCTGGTCAGAATGGACTTCAACAGTGGTAGCCGCCGTATCATCTTTTTCCCTTTCAGTGGTAGTCGTCTTGGTGACCGACTTAGTCGCAGAGGTGGGGACAGCAGATGACTCCCCCTGAGTGGAGACGGCTAGTGAGTCAACACGTCCAGAAAGTCCTGGAACTCCAGTGGCCAGCGGTGAGATTTCAAGATTCTTGCGGACATTGTCAGACTTTGACTGAGAACCAGACGAAGCAGAGGCTAGTGAAGCCGATTTTGACTGCGAAGATTCAGGGGTCGGTTCTTTTGCTGGTGGCGAAGGTTCACGAGCAGATCCAGTGGACAAGGAAAGTCGACGACGCTTAAGGCGCTTCTCTTTCTGCTTCTGAAGTCGGCGCTTCGCTTTGTCTTTGCCGCCAGCCATGGGAGAAGAATGAGGATTGAGAGAGGGGATTTTAGGGTTTCAATCGGTGAGGGTGAACAGAGGAGAGAGAGACATAAGAAAGAACCAATAAAGTGGAATAAAATAAGAGGAGACGTGTGTTGAGAGCAGTTGAGAGACGTTGGATCTTAGAAAACCGCAAAAAGGTAGGTTCCGAAAATCAAGATGGTAATGAGAGCGGTTTTAGGAGAGAGAGAGAGAGAGAGAGGGAAAATTCAAAAACAATTAGTGTAATTAATCCCTCCAATAAACCAAAATTAAACAAACCAAAACCATTCACACAAATAACGGTTCCCATTATTTCGAAATTATGGAAAGAAATCAGATCTCACCCTTGATAATGTCCTCCCACATATTCTCGGATCACGTTCAAAAAGGAAACCATATGCAAACATGCCTAATTATGAAAAGGAATAAAAATCGCACACAAAATTCACTAAAATCATAAGATCTTTTCTTTTCCAACTTAGACAAGAGAGACGGCAACAATCAGAGACCAACTTTGAGATTCAAACCTTCTGAGGAACATAGAGTAAACGGATATATGTATATACACAGAGTAGTGCGAACCACGACTTCCAATATATATTTTTTTTCGAAAGAACACATGCGTTATTATTTATAGTGCATTTCACTTAGTAACAATCACTGCAATAGTGAAAGTCGACCCCACTACTTTGCACTACAATTTTCAGCAAGGATCCCAATTTTTTTTTTTTTTTTTTTTTTTTTTTTTTTTTTTTAAAATAAAACGCACTACGGTTTTTATAAGGGTGACCACCTTATAACTTCTCATAAGAACACCACATAGTAATATGCAGTGTGTGTCACTAGCTTACACCCTTCTCAACATTTTCTGTCCAAGACGCTCTTTTCACAGTCGATCCCGCTTTGGGAAACGAGCCATGTGCTAGCTATCGCTCTAGATCATTTATGAGAAGGCAGCTCTTTGTGACAAAAGAAAACAAGGATATTAAAAAAAAATAACTATGTTCCTCAATCCAATAAGAACTCGCAGTCAGCCTAAAACTGCTAACATCACTCAGGTTTTCAGAAAGGATCAGAACGTCAATTAAGAATTTAGTGGTGAAGTGAATGCATAATGCAAGAGCATGCCTAATGCCATATACCCTATATGCTTACACACAATGCAAATATAATAGATACTAGTATACAATACAATATAATATAATGCAAATACACGCAAGCACTCAGTATGAACAGATCCCTAAGGATTTCCTTAGAGAAGTGAACCTTTGAGAATCCAGCGCTTTAGTGAATATGTCAGCCAACTGGTTTTGAGTAGGGACATGTTCAAGAACAATCACATCATTCTCAACCAAATCTCTAATAAAGTGATACCGGATATCTATGTGTTTAGTTCGAGAATGCTGAACCGGATTTTTAGAGATATTAATTGCACTGGTATTGTCACAAAAAAGGTTCACAGTTCTTACCTCAAGACCAAACTCGATCATCATTTGTTTCATCCACATGAGCTGGGAGCAACAACTTCCAGCGGAGATATATTCAGCTTCAGCGGTCGAGAGTGCCACGCAATTTTGCTTCTTACTAAGCCAAGAGATAAGGTTGTTCCCTATGTAGAAACAACCGCCAGAGGTACTACGCCGATCATCGACGTTTCCAGCCTAATCCGCATCACTATAACCTGCAAGACTAGAAGTTGTGTCACGCGAGTACAAGATACCTAAGTCAGAAGTACCATGCACATACTTAATAATATGCTTTACCGCCTTTAAGTGCGATTCCTTAGGATTTGCTTGGTACCGGGCACACATTCCAACACTGAAGCACAAGTCAGGCCTACTAGCCGTCAAGTAAAGTAGGCTGCCTATCATGCTTCTATAAAGCGTAGAATCAACAGAGGTTCCAGCATCATCCCTGGAGAGCTTAGTGTGGCTTCCCATGGGAGTGGCTGGACACTTAGAATTTTCTAACCCAAACTTTCTCACAAGATTTTTAGCATATTTGGTCTGATGAAGAAAAATCCCTTCCTTGGATTGCTTAACCTGCAAACCTAAGAAATAGGACATTTCCCCGACCATACTCATCTCAAACTCACTCGACATGTGACTTACAAATTCATTTACCCAAGTTTTCGAGGTAGAACCAAAGATTATATCATCTACATATATCTGTGCAATGATGATATCTTTATGAGATTTACGAACAAATAGAGTTTTATCAACTCCCCCTCGAGAGTAGCCCATCTCGACCAAAAAATGAGTTAGGCGTTCATACCAGGCTCGCGGTGCCTGCTTCAGCCCATACAAGGCCTTCTTTAGCCTATAAACATGGTCTGGATGATGTGGATCTATGAACCCTTCAGGTTGCTTAACATACGCAACCTCTTTCAAAAAACCATTCAAAAAGGCGGACTTAACATCCATTTGATAAATCACAAATCCAAGTAAGCACGCAATGGATAAGAACATCCTAACAGACTCTAGACGAGCTACAGGGGCAAATGTCTCATCAAAGTCAACACCTTCCTCTTGGGTGTACCCCTGAGCTACGAGACGTGCCTTGTTCCTAGTGATCTCTCCCGATTCATCCGTCTTGTTTTTAAAAATCCATTTTGTTCCAATGACGTTTGAATCGGAAGGTCTAGGTACAAGTTCCCACACATCGTTTCTCACAAACTGTTCTAGTTCTTCCTGCATAGCCAGTGTTGGGTTCGCTAGTACCGTACGGGCTGTACGCAGCGGAATTTAAAATTTTTAAAGTAAGTATTTATCGTATAAATACAACACCCGTACATACTAATTGCGAATTAACTGATCGTCATCTTTAAAACATGCATCATATACAAATTTTGATTTGTTACTATAAAGTAAATACTAGTAAAAATATTTACCGAATATCTTGAACTCCTTCACTATTGATGATGGATGAGGGAATCGGTTCCCGGTTGTAACTTCAACGACTTGAGGTTACTCGCTAGAGGAATCCAAGTGTCTTCCCTCCAAAAGTATCCACCCTATGAAGCCCGGTTCCGACGACTTTCCTTCGCTAGTAGAAAAGACTCGGTTTTCTTGTATAGGAATATTTATTAATTTTATTTGGGAATTTTAAGAACACTTTCTTGAAATTTTATGAAGAACACTTTCTTCTCTTTCTAACACTTAGAAATTTTGGATCAAAACCTCACTTAAATGCAAAACCATTTTGCACATATTTATACTAAACATTTTAGCATAAAATAATCAACATTTAGTAATATTTAAATAAAATTAAATTTTATTTAAATAGTATTTACTAACTTTTGACTTTGAAAATAATAAGATATGTTAAGTAGTTCAAACAACCATCAACAACCATTTTATTATAATCATATTTATTATTTTAATCCTTAAATCATATTTAAAGATATAAATAATAATTGGATAATAAATCTTGAGAATCTTTCTCAAGACTTTATTATTATATCATTTTCCCAATATTATAATAATCATATTATTATTATTTTGGATTTTTGAAATTTAAAATCCTATTTTAAAATTCAACTTTATTAATTTAGTAATTACCTTAATTACTAAAGTAATATCCAAAATGTAATTAATCAATCTTATTGATTAATATATTCCTTTAATTGATATCTAATCAAATTAGATATTTATCAATTAATTCTAACCATTAGAAATACAATCTTTACCTTTGTTCATAATTAGTGTGACCTTTTAGGTTCACCTTAATACTAGTAGTGGGTTTACAACACTTTGTAATTTGAGTTAAATCTTATTAACTCTTATTCATGAATTAACCCTTTAATTTATGAACCCACATATCATGGTAACACCTAGCAAGTAGCATGAATCTAGTATTAAGTGAATAGCGAGTAAACCTATTCCGATTACAACTCCATACATGTAAAATCCTTTCGACATCTAATTTCCCGATTAAGTCTTGGGTATGATTTTGTCGAAACCCAAATTGACTTAATAACTATGATTCTATTTCATGTTTATTAACCCGGTTATGAATCACTATTCATCTCTGCCTTGGCCAAGGACTTTGGATTAATAACTATGAAACACATAGGAAATTCACTTATCTTCATAAGTGTCGAATCCTTTATTGGCCACTAACAAACTTCCATACATATTAACATAATACCCAACTTATCCCTTTAAACGATAGTGCTAGCTACCAAAAGGATAAATCAAAGTAGAATGTAATATGCACAAAGTTACCATTGTGCCTCAAGTCTTAGGATTAGTCATGTACTATTGTAACATGAAAATTCTTATTCGACTGAATAAATTCTTCATTAAGAATTTTCATACGGTCATGTTCAGTGAACTTGTTCTCTAACAAGCACCCACATAAATGTACTTACGTCTTACGCTAATGTTGATGGAATGCAACATTCTTGTCCAACAAGCATACAAACTATGTGCAAGTCTTTTATGGATTATTCGATATCCCATCTCGAAACATCCATCGACTTGGAACTGTATTTAAGATCACGGCTTTCAAGGTATGTTCCATGATCACCATCTCTATGCGCAACCATACCTTATAACCATAAGTGATCTAGGGATTTTATCTTAAGTGCAATTATAAGATAAATGCTTTCTCTTAAGATAAAGAAATGCCTTATTCATAATATAATTCCAATAGACTGTATTTACAAGTAGAATACGTCCAATTAGATTGGAACGCCGGGTACCCTACTCTAACAGCCAGAACCCAGAAATCATCACATAAGGCTTCTTTGGCATTTTTGGGTTCCACTTTAGACACATAACACGCAAAATGACACACACCAGCTATTCTCCGAAAGTCAGGTTTTACACCTCTAGTATTACGCTCAGTGATTCCTCCTATGATCTGGTCCTTAGGATGATCCCTCTGAACTTTGGCGGGAGGATCGCGCTTTGGTTCAGACGGGGTTCCAAGGTTCATAGGAACACTATACTCATTAACAATTACATGTTCATCACAATCTGGTGTTTCAGTTTTTACTTCATTCAACACACTTCCAGAATCAGATTTAGACACCTCCTCTTTATTAGACACATCAAGTTTAGACATATCAGGCATCGTAACACATTCAGACACATCATCAAAAACCACATTAATGGATTCCATGACTACTTCAGTTCGCAAATTATAAACACGAAATGCACGGCTGTTAGTAGAATAACCAAGGAACTGACCTACATCACTTTTAGACTCAAATTTACCAAGATGATCTCTGTCATTGTAAATATAGCACCGACATCCAAATACATGAAAATATTTCACATTAGGTGCTTTACCTTTCCACAGTTCATAAGAGGTCAGCCCGGTTCCCTTCCTGCAAAACACACGATTAGTTATATAGCATGCGGTATTTACCGCCTCAGCCCACCATCTCAAGGACATATTCTGGGAGACAAGCATCACTCTTGCCATCTCCTGAAGAGTTCTATTCTTACGTTCCACGACTCCGTTCTGCTGTGGGGTGATTGGAGAAGAAAACTGATGAAAGATCCCACGAGATTCGCAAAAGAGTTCAAAACCACGGTTCTCGAACTCCTTGCCGTGATCGCTTCTAATGGCCACAAGATTGGTCCGTTTTTCATTCTCAAGTTTCAGCACAAGTCTTTTAAAAGCATCAAGAGCATCAGATTTATCTTTTAAAAAATCAACCCAAGAGAATCTAGAGTAATCATCCACACAAACAAGAATATACTTCTTACCACTGTAGCTTTCAACTTGAATCGGTCCCATCAAGTCCATGTGAATCAGTTCCATTATCTGGTTCGTACTGATCTCCGTCAACTTTTTGTGAGACGCCCTTTTCTGTTTGCCCATTTGACAAGATCCACACACCCGTGGTACTTCCCTTTTCAGCTTGGGCAATCCTCGAACAGCCCCTGTAGAAGAAAGTTCAAGTAAGTGAGGATAATTAATGTG
>BKCP01000447.1:1080341-1106105 GCA_008636005.1 Striga asiatica | reverse complement strand
TACAATCAAAATAGAACAGTAAGCAAGTGAAGCTTGAATGGCTCTCGAATATTTCTCAGTGTGTCATCCACGGCCGCCATAAGCTTCTCCTAGGGTATATATAAGATCTCCTTAGGGTTGGAGTCTTCTACAAGGCATAGGACTTCATCAAGATTTCCTTCCAAGATAATAACATATCTTTGGTAAGTAAACCTTTTATTCTCTCTCCTTGATCTCCTCTCCAAGCATGTCTCTTTCCTCCTTCTTTATCTCACCACACGTAATTTCCTAGCATATCAAAACGGTAATAAGATCAACATGAACTTATATAAGGAAAATAAAACAATATTACATAAGGAAATATAATATATAAAGATCTTCCCTTTTATTCTGTGGTTCCAGGTGCTTGTTCGAACTAATCGAACTAATGCCAAAATAAAATATCTTTCATAAATAATTTAAAATAATGGAAAGAAGGATAAAATATTAATTATGGAATAATATTTAGTGCGACAGTTGAGATAAAAATTACTTTTTTGCTTTAGTCTACTCAGATAGAGTAATCTCTATACCATATTAGAGATAAAAGTCTTAGAGATGACCAAGGACCAAGGTCATATTAATGGTGTTTTGCATCAAAATTGTGTAACTTTTCCACGAAATTTCCAGTTATCTCATACCTCTCCAAAATTTGCACCAAAAGTCATATTATCAAAAGAATATATTATTTTTACAACAAACATGCTATTAAAAACTAATTAATGACATAGTATATTAGATAATATAATACAATTAGTTAGTATATTTTCAATGATTATATGTGAAAACCTAGTAGTAAATAATGAGACATTTAATATGAAGTTTTCTACATATTTCATAAGTTGTTTTTTGGTATTTATTAAGAAATGACTAGAAATAGTATTATCGGATGTTTTAAATTTCAACCATTAGATACAATCATATTACTCTAATATAAATGATAAAAACCAAATTTTTTGCAACTATATCTTAAATTAACAATTTTGATTGTTATATAAATATAGAATTTATAATAAAATAATTATAAATTAATTCTTATATTTTAAGAAATACGATTATATAAATGTGGGTAAAAAATATTATACTAATTAGCTTGTTTATGAATATGTTTAAAATTTTAATTTTGAATTTCAAACAGAGTAGAAGACGGAATAATTAAAATTGTTTTCAAAAAGTTTTTAAAGTGTTTAATATTCTGGTAAGTATACCCTTAAGAATAATTTTACTATTTTAATTTCAAAAATTTTGGCAAGTTTATTAATTAGATAAATTTTGTTAGACAAAAGTTTAATTAGTTAAAATATTATAATAATTATATTTTAAAAATTCTAGTTAAGTAATTGTAATTGTATTAATTAGTTTGTTAGGAATGTGATTATATGGAAGTTAAGATAAAATAAAATGTGCCCAAAAAATCTACTTGTGGTCTTTTCCTTTAAATGTTAGAATTTAAAAATCTAATATATCACGTAAGGAAAAAAATTAATAATAAATATTTATTAAAGAGATAAATCAATAATATTTATATTAGTTATATCATAAAAAAATTAGTCATATCATTTTAATTTCAAAAAAAGTGGCAAGTCTGTTAGAGAGAAAATTCCGGTAGATAAATGATTAATTTGTTAAGATATTATATTAGTTATATCATAAAAAGTTTAGTTAGATAATGTAGATAAATAAATATAATATTAATTAGTTTGTTAGAAATGTGATTATATGAGAATCAAAATAAAATAAAAAATTTACCCAAAAAATCTGCTTGTGATTTTTTTCTTTAAATGTTTGAATTTAAAAATCTAATAACCAAATTTAGATTATAAAATTAATTATATTTTATTTCTATTTTTTTCCTCCTCCATTATATTTGCTTCCGCTGCTACTTTTCCGGGATCATGCGACTCAACTCATCACAATCACATCTTTATTTAGTTTTATCAACTCATTAAAATTACATCTATTAAAATGAAAAAATTATAATGAAAAATTGTAAATTATAAATTATAATAATACTTATAATTTAATTATAATGAAAAATTATAACTTATAATTAAAAATTATAATTATTTTAATTTAAAANATCGAACGTCCAAATTATAACATAATCAAGACTAATGTATAACATAATAATTCTAATATATAACATAATAATTTCTAACTCCTAACACGATAATATCTAACGTCTAATTTATAACATAATTATTTCGAATATATAACATAATAATTTATAATAATATTATTTAAAAAAAAAAAACATGGTGTCCGGCCGGTCGGACGGGTCACGATCGACCGTCAGGGCCGGACGCCATTTGGGCCGTCCGGTTTCGGCGGCCGGACAACATTAATTTTATTTTTTTTTTACTTTTTGGAAAAAAATGCCAAGGGCAAAAATATCCAGAGAGCGGTAAATAATAATAGGGGGACGGTGAATAGTAATGCTCAATATTTTTTATAAACTGAGTCTATTTTCTACATCACTTGTAAATTAAACCAAAGCATTGGTGTTCTTTAGTTACACGGGTTCTCGCAATAATTTATGGTTAAATAATAGACAGGCTCCGAAATAGAAGATTCCTTTACTGAGAGTACCGTTGGAGATGCCCAGTTATTCAATGCCAATAAGTCAAAAAGACTCGCTCAAATTTTCAGCTCTTTATTTCATCTCGTTTTTTGTTCTTCACACTCACTTGATTTTATTCTCCTCACAAATTCGTTCTGATTCTCCCCATCTTTTGTTCCAATGGACTCAAAATCTCTCCTCCTTCCCCTGCTTTTTCTGCTCTCAGGTAATAAATAAATAAAAATTCATGTAGGAGTATATGTTAAAATAAACAGTTAATTTTCAATTCTACCTTTACTTTGTCTTTTTCACTGCATTTTAACCGCTGTGTGATTTTTTCTTTTTCCGTTTGAATCAACGGCAGCCGCATTGCTCTTCCCGGCGGCGTCCGGTGGCGGCCTCTGCATCAACTATGGCCGGATCGCCAACAACCTCCCCTCACCGGAGGCGGTGGCTCGCCTCGTCGGCACCATCCACGCCGCCAAAATCCGGATCTACGACACCGAGCAGCGCGTCCTCAGGGCCTTCGCCGGCACCAATGTCGAGATTACCGTCGGCCTCGGCAACGAGTACCTTGCCTCCATGGCAGATTACCCCACCGCCCTCGCCTGGGTCAAGTCCAACGTCACCTGCTACATGCCGCAGACCAAAATCACCTCCATCGCCGTCGGCAACGAGGTCCTCACCGCCGACGGCGCCGTCCGCCCCGACGACCTACTTGCCTCCAGCAGCACCGCCAGCCCCAAGGACCTCCTCCCCGCCATGGAGAACATCCACAAAGCCCTTGATTCCCTCGGCTACGCCAGCCGCGTGTCCGTCACGACCGCGCACAATTTGGGGATTCTCAACGTCTCCTACCCACCGTCGGCCGGGGAATTCCACCGCGAACTGAACCAATACCTGAAGCAAATCCTCGATTTCCACTGCAAAACCGGCTCGCCATTCATGATAAACGCCTATCCGTACTTCGCCTACAGGGACAACCCTAAACACATTTCTCTGGAATTCGTGCTTTTCGAGGCGAACGGCACGGACGTGGTCGTGGACCCTGCAACGGGCCTGCACTACGACAACATGTTCGAGGCCCAAATCGACGCGGCCCACGCGGCGATGGAAAAGCTAGGGTACAAAAACGTGTGCCTGCAGGTGTCGGAGACGGGATGGCCGTCCGACGGCGACGAGGCGGGTGCGACGACGGATAACGCGAAGACGTACAATACGAACCTGCTCAAGCTGATTAATAGTAGGAAGGGGACGCCGATGAGGCCAGATCTGGATCTGAACGTTTACATTTTCGCCCTTTTCAACGAGAACCTGAAGCCCGGGCCCAAATCTGAGAGGAACTTCGGGCTATTTAAGCCCGACATGACGCCGGTGTATGAACTTTTCAATTTGAATGGTGGTTCCGGCGGCACGCCTCAGACCGGCACGCCGCAGCTCGGCCCGCCGGCGGTGGTCATGCCTTCACCGGATGGCTACATAATCGATGGGGCGGTGAGATTTTCTTTTTTCATTTTTCTTTTTTCTCCCGATTATTTTAGGGGATTAGCTTTTTTAAATACTGCCTCGTTTTGCTGCTTTTTAGCTTGCTTTTAATTAATGCGCTTCATTTACTTCTTTAAAATTTAAGTAACGGCAAGTAGAATTGATTTTTTTCTTAAACAATTTATTATAAATCAACCCCTCGTGCTAATTAATAAAACATCTCATCAACATAGATTAGTTAGGTAAAAAGGAAATAATACAGCCTGTACAATGCAGATTTTTTGTCTTTCCAAACTAAATTATATTTTTCTCAATAAAAAAATCAATTTGAGTTTTATGACTATTTATAATACAACTGTATATTTTGACCATATAATAATTCGTAAAACAGCACTCGTGTATGGTCAACATACACAAAAAGTTGGAAAGTATGAATATTTATGAAGTTGGATTTTACAAAAGAAAAATTTAATAGAATGCAGATACCAAAAACCTGTACAGCACAAGTTGTGAATTTNCATAAGTTATTGTCATTTTTTACCCCAACAGCCCCATGTGAATGATACATTTTCCAGTGAGGGTTTAGTTCCTAAACATAATTAGGAGCTTCAGTTCACCTTGATTTGGCTTAACTTGTGTGGTAAATTTTCTAGTGGCAATTACAGTCAGTTAAACCTGAATTTCCTTATCAAAGGCTATAGATTTTTCTAAGGACATATATGGGCAAAAAATGTAAACACTCTATTTTGCTGCACGTTTCTATAAATTTGATTGACTCATGATGAATGACTCAATTGATCTTTTTCTTTTAAGCGGATAATGAACAAAAGACCTATCTAACTGCAAAATATTACAACATCCTTAATTTGGTATCCATCGTGGTATTTTTTTGGCCTGCAAAAAAATAGCATGAAATTGCAACTCCATTAACCGGTCGAATTTCTGTTGTACGGAATTACAGGGGAGACTTAGATTCAACAGAGGAGGGGCATTTTTGTCCTTTTTGTGCACGGTGGTCTCGACAATTTTGTTGCGCTACTACTCTGGTTTCATGTGAAATGACGATAGCCATAAATTGATGACTCATTGAATTTAGACGATGGGATGCAAGAAAAGAGAGGAATAAATAAACACAGATTGTTAAAATTAGGCGGCAAATAGATAGCATTCTGAGCAATAACAAACAAACCCTTGGTTGCTTTCAGAGTCATCATCTTCTTTCATAACTTGGAGCACTAAAAGCTGCCTAGACAACAATGGCAATCTCCTCACTTTTTTGGCCGTGTTGTGAAATTATTTTTTTTTTTTCTTTTTTAAGTTAGGTTTAGCCATTTTTAATGTATTGATTGTACTAGGAATAGGAAAGGAACCTTATAGTATTAGCTCTGCATGGACCCGTTTACTAGTTTCTCTCTATTCGATAATGCGCAGCGCGTAGCTACATTGGAGGCTCTACACTGCATATTTAGATTCATTTTGATTTAGCCCAACTCAAATTATATTGTTCATTCACTTACTCATCAGCATATTTTTCTAATTTTTCTTTTCGGTGAACGCAATAAAAAAATAGGTTCAAACTTGTTA
The DNA here is from genome assembly GCA_008636005.1 of Striga asiatica. NCBI lineage: Eukaryota > Viridiplantae > Streptophyta > Magnoliopsida > Lamiales > Orobanchaceae > Striga > Striga asiatica. Next base: position 1,100,458 of record BKCP01000447.1, on the reverse strand, counting down.
GTGGTAATACGATGATTTTGGGAGTTAGGCACCGATTGTAATTGAAATTTATTCCGTCTTTACTCTTGACTGGCCGAATAAATTTTCTACACCATTTTAATTTAAAAGTCAACTCAAATTAATTCAATTAACTTTGTCAATATTATAAATATAGTTAAGTAATAACAATTAATTGTTATTATACATTATCTTTTAATTTATTATCCAACCACTCGTGTAATTTTAATTATCCGTCACTTTTAACCACTTATTCCCTACTTTTATGTTAAATCAAATTTAGCCATTACATTTTAAATATTATATTAAATCAACTTTATTCAAAATTAACTCACTTTATTCAGAAAATCAAATTCAATCCAAAAAAATTTATTTCCATAGATCTGGATTTTGATTTGAATTTTTCCTTTTGTGGATATAATAGTTGTGATACTTNCTAAATGGGAATAATAGTTGATAATGTAAATGAATTAGAGAGAAAAATATAGCTTGAAAATTTATTTTATTGTTTTCAAAGTTGATTTTGATGTAAAATAATATGATACAATACAATTGATAATTAAATTTGTCAGAATGATCAAATAGGAAATATTTATGTAACGGCCTCAGATCGCCCTCCAGATATGATAGTAGTCGTACCAACATTAATCTTTCCAGTGCTCTTTGAGTACTTTCAAGCATGCATCCTGAGAAATTTCCTAGAAAAGTAGGTGCACCTATTGATATAACTTTCACAAATCAAGTCCTTAAAAATTTTCCCAGCGAGTCTCATAACATGACTTAAAGTATCACAATTTATGTCTCTATGTCCCACAAAAATCTGTTTATAGTATTTCACATAGTTTAAGAATATATTATCAATATTATTGGAAGGTAAAAGTTAAGAGTATTTTCTTAATATTCCTTTTGAATAAATAATTATTATCGTTATATAATTATTTTATTATTGAAACTAGAGGTATCAAAAACAAAAATTAGATAATTTATGGTATCATTAACTAATGGTTACATGACTTTCTAAAAGAAACGTGTTGAAAATTAACATGAAAAATTACGATACACTTCTATTTATTAATTAAGCCAAACCCTACATATAACAACCTATTCACTATGGAGCTAGAAAATAGAGTAGGCGCTCAATTTTTCAACATATTATTGCTATTTTACATGGAAATAACTTTTTACCAGGTTTCGAAATAATGGCCAAAATATTTAAAAAAGACACTTTTACATATGTATCTTTTTAGTATCATATTTATAAATTTAAAAAAATAAGTTATTAAAATAAAATCATCGTACGGCATATAAAATGAAGATGACTTTAGTTTACCTGAGCTTATTCATGCCAAATATCCCTGCAAGTTTTCAACTCATATTATGCAAATTTCCACATAACATTCCACATCACATTATTCAGCAGCTACTAAACAAGCGAGTAGCTTTAGAATCTCCATTCATCCCCCAAAGCAAATCCAAGTAATCGAAAATTAGGGGTAAAGGCCAAAATAGGTTATACACAGGTAAACAAGACCCCATTATACAACAACTAATTGCCATCCAAAAATTTCCTACAACAAAATTAAATTAAATTAAAATCAAGCATACCATGTCTTTTCTTCTCATACATAATAATCTTATCTGATCCTTATATCCTCCAATCGAACGGCTCTCATTTTCATCGACAAACTTCACTTACATTGCATCTACTTAATCGTTCTTCTCCATTAGAAGCCGTCAAAAACCATGCCATGTATGCCACAGCCAAAAACCCTGTTGAGCATAACTTATCCCAAAATTGGTATGCAAACATTCAAGAGGCCCTATGACTGCCTGATGGCTCGGCCACAGTCCCAGTGGCTGTAGTTTTTACTCTACGGTAAAAAAGCACATAAGCTGCCGATGTCTTTATTTCAGACTCATTGACAGGCGAAACGTGCGCATCATCAAAGTGATACCATCTGTTCTCATCTACTAACTGCAAGAAAATACGAATAAATCCGGCCGCATTCAATCAAAACAAGAGGCAAAGGCGGTAAAAAATTTGAGCAGACTTGATGAGTATTGGTTGGAAATGAAAAGGTCAGAAAAATTAAATATTTCTACCACATAATTGTGTATGACATCAAATAAGAACCAACCCTTAATGTGTGAACCGTAAGAAAGCTATCTTAAAATGTATGTGATGCTACTTTTCGTTGTGTTCGTTGCAATGTTTTAAATACCATACCATAACAGTTGGAAATACCGGATACCAGTGGTCCGATCCGGCTGGTATGGTAACCCTTTCAACAAAATACGGATTTATCCCAGTTTCATATTGGAAAATATAGGCCAAAATACCGGCTAAAATACCTGATATATAATTTTTCATATTATTAAGTTTTTTACATAAATACATAAATTTATAGTATTAAATTTAATTTTAATATGTTTACATTCTTATTCGATTTTAGTTCAATTTTAGTATCAAATAAAGTGGGTTTTATACATTATTTATATTATAATAATAAATTCAATTAATATTTATTAAAACTGGTTGAACCGTGTACCAGTGGTTTGTCCAATTACAGTAATTAAAAACACTTGATTGTTATAATTTTTATATAGGATTTATTTTTAATAACTTCAAACTCTATAAAGATATAGCATCTATGTCTTCTATGTCTATGGTATATGAAAATAAAAATAGCATCATATATTCAAAAATAGTATCATATTTGATTCTCAAACCAGTGATTGTTTTTGTTACTTGTTAGAACTCCACTGTATACAAACACACACACACACACACACAAATGTTATCAATAAATACGCTAATATACAAAATTTGCATAAGTGTGAATTGGTCAATTACTGATACGTAGTTTTGATTTTGATTAACACAGATATGGTAAAAATAGGATGTGATAGTTCATTATAAAATTTATAGTACAACACCCATGATTACACGGGTAAAAAAATGTTTCTTATTTAAATTTCAAATACTTTTTTAAAAAACTACATTATTATTTATATATTTAAAATGATACTTTTCACTTGTACGATTTTCCGGTCTTATATTATAATAATTTTTTTAATTCATGTGTAATGTATTTATGTTATAAGTTAGTCAAGTATTTTCTGCTTTTAAAAGTGTTAATAGGTATGGATAGAATACAGATGTACATGGGCTACTCTGAATTATGCTCACGTATATACATAAAGGGAAGTTTTTATTTTACGTTTTAAATCATGTTTCCAAACTTAGATTGTTATTTAAATTTAAAATGACACTTATCACTTAGGAACTTTTTTAATTCATATTATATAACGAATTTAATAAACAAATTTATTTAATTGATAAATAATTTTATTATTTTTCAATTAATATTGATATATAATTTGATTTTTATAATAAAAGGTAAATATATATATTTAATATTTATTTATATAAAAAATGGATGCCAAATCGAAACTCGCTATCGGACGATTAATTTAATATATTAATATTATATATGAAAATCAGATAAAAAAAAAATATGAAAGTTATTTACTTTTAATATATATTCGTAGTTTAAGTGAGTACAATCATTCATATAGGATGGACTACTGAATGCAGCTCAAAAAAAATTACCTTGCAATATGCCGAATAGTGTCCTCCACCAAGGCCCCCATAATGATTGCTGATGGCATAGAGTTCGTACAAATGGGAGCCTTCTTCCATGCCACCGCTCTTCACATATTTGCTCAAATCAAGATTATGGATAGGGAAGTTGACAAATGTATCAAGTTTGTTTTTCAGCCATCGGCTATACGAGAATCTTTTCAGGTGAAAGACAAGTATATCCGGCAGCCTCCACAAATCCAACTTTTTACTCGCTTGCCTATGTTCCTTGCACCGAGGACAATACCTACATGCAATAATATTTCAAGAGCACGACAAAAAAAGTTAGAAAGTAAAGTCCAAAGCGCAAACAAATGTTCACAGAGAACTCAAAAAATATTTGAAAGCATGTGTGAGATTGTACCACATATCATCGGGACCAAGTGGCTCCTCCTTTAGAAATGCATCCAAACACGAAAATAGAGAGATGGCCTCCTGCTTAGTTTTCTTTGCTAAAATTCCAGGCTTGTGCACCTCAGGAAGATCCTTTAGGTAGCTGGAATCATAAAGCTCGTGTTCCTTTTCAGTCCAGTCAAGCACTACTTTGACTATACGACCTGGTTTTATGGGTGAGTCCTTCACTAAAGGCCTGCTGCCAAAACCCTTAGCATCAGTAATGCTAAGCCGGAAAGATAACTCTCGAGTAGACATGCCCTTTGGCTCCATTTCATCTATTGATTGGAGTTCAGATTCCAACTGAGTGCTCGAAATCTTCATTTCATCTTCCATTGCACTATTCTCGGAGCCATTTTCTCCATTGATGTGGATTGTTGTTGAAGCCAGAAATGATTTCCTTTTTAGAGGGGAAAGCATTCGGTTTACGGCTATGTCAATATCAGCTCCGGACTGTGGGTCCTCCAAGGAAGTAACTAATGGTGTTAGGAACATCTTCCTTTCACTATGAAATAGAAAAGGTGGTATCAAGGTCAGCAAGCCAAGTAATAAGTAGAAATTGAATCAGAAAATATGATTGTTATCAAAGCATTTGGTCATGAGATAAAAGCACAAGAAATATCACTATTTTCATGATTCGGATCTAATCATGCAACACCAACCGGAAATACACATTGAGTTCTTTAACGTTTAAACTAGTTTATATAATGGTTTTCTATGTCTTCAAGAACTACAACGTTAATCGACACATATATTCCTTTCAACTAGTCAGACTTATTGTTACAGAATATATATATATATATATATATATATATGTATATGTATATATAATCGACACACACACACATATATATATATATATATAATCGACACACACACATATATATATATGTATATATCGCTCACTTTCTTTTATTATACTTTCCAGAGAAAAAGTAAAAAGTTACCCACAATATGCAATCAATGCAAAATGCATGCTTGTCGGAATGCATTGAAAGATCTAGACAAACATATAAATTTTAAACTATTACGTGATATTAAATTTCAAAGTCCAGAACATGAATAATCAAAAAGAAAGAGCAACTCACATAACATCATAATCACTGAAATTTTGTACATAAAAATAAGACAATGAAAGCTCAGCTCATGCCAACAAAAGAGCAAAAAACTCACGTCTCCTGGTATCGGTGGCATATCTCTAATCTTGTTAGATCTGTGTCTCTTTTGGGAAGCCTGTAGGCAACAATATGTTCTTCATCCTTAATTGTTGCCAAAGATTCTGACGGGTTTTCCAAATACCGATATATTTGGTGTTCATAGACCTACAGATAAAAGACTCAAAGTTCTTAACGTAAATTGGTATACAAATATCTAACTCAAAACCCAGACATGCAAAAATCAATACATAATAAACACAAACAATAGGTACCTCAGCAAGGAGCAAGTATTCATCACTGCCTAAACAGCAAGCAATGCCCAAAGCCTCGTTAAGGTCTTTGCAGCATCCTTGCTTGAGAACCGTAACAGTGAATGGCATTGGAAGGCCCCTTCCATCACCATAAAACACTGTTACTGTCATTGACCGAGTAGCAGTTGAAGGAAGAGGCAAGGAGAGATACATGAATGGATCAAAAGTTATTGAAATCTTATTGCATTTAGGGCAGACCAGCGTTGATTTGTATTGGCCCTGACAATATTAACACCTATTAGACAATAATCAACAGAAGACATAGAGATAATTAAATACAGAAGCAAATTTTTCAACAGTAAAATTTAAGAAATAGCATTCGTTAGTAACTGTGGTTTACGGTAACTCGGTCCATGAAAAATTATTAGATGAACTAACGAAAAGCACCCTGAGAAACAGAAACAATGCAAATGAGCATTATTCAAACTACCATAAAAAATTATATGAGGCCAGCAACAGCTTCCCGGAAGAACGAATATTGAGTAAATAGCTTCAGCTATTATTGTTAGAAAAATGGAAGAGGGGAAGTGGAGAGAACTAGAAATTTTATTATATGGTTCTTTTTCTTGCTTGACTTCTTCACTCTTACAACTTGCAAAGGTCGCCATCATAGGGTACATATAGGTATAAGAACTCCCCTAGTAACTAAGATACATTTTCATATTCATCTTCACCTTCACGCATCCAATGAACTCACTTCCATGCACCATATTAATTCCTATAACTTGACCACCTAGATACATGGATGGATGGATGGATTCTTCGAATACATTCACCAGACATTAATTTAGTTTATTTAACAATTATAGCTTCAAAGAGTAAAGTATTAGGGGAAAAAAGGAGAGCGCAAGATGCAAGTCATAAAATGTCATTCACAAGCCACCAAGTAATACTATCAGCTATTGTATAGCATACTGAATATTTCAGGCAGAACCTCATTTTAACAATATATACACACACATACACCACCACACGCGTGCACTAAATTAACATGTCAGGATCTAACAAACTTACAACTAAAAATTTACCTGTTTCTATATAATACCATTGAAAAACTCATTAAAACACAAATAGCTTATTGAACATTAGAGGTGCAAGTATCTTGCGATACAAGTCAAACACGAGCTGGACAGAGCAATTAACCTGGCAAATATCAACAATTATCGAATCATTTCTCGCTTTGTGATATCTCCAGAACTCATCTGCGACTTCCTCATCAGGTCGACCATCAAAATCTTTTGCTTCGATATATGGTTTTTGTTTCACACGATTTAGATCTTCATGAAGCCCATCTAGCAAAAACGCAAGGAGTTCCTGAAAACAAGGTGCAAGTCATTCTTCTAAACAGAATAGTCATTACTTATAAACTTCTTGTTACAGGAACCGTTCCCATCAATGGGAAAAGGTAGAGCAGGTACACCATGATTAGACTGTGCCATATAGTTATGCTATAAATCACCGTATATTACAGATTCTTCTGATAGAACCATTGGGTAAATCTGACATCATTGCCAAAGGCACGTAAACTATATTACTTCAGATGGCCAAAAAGACGATAAAGCAGTTAGGAAAAGGAACCAGAACACATTGGACCTGAGGATCATCATGTATTCTATACGTTATGATGTAATTCTTTTAAATACAAGACTTCATTCTATTCAGTTTGAAAACCAACCTGAGAATCATGTTGGTTATACCCACTAAACTGTGGAGCAAAACGAGCAAGCTTCCCCTTAAACACACGAGGGGCAACTGGTGTTCGACCAGAAGACCAGAGTTTCCTCAGTAGTTCTCCAAAAGCAAGGGCAAGTTCCCCCTGAAAGGGAAAATAAGTCATTAGGGCACATGCAGCAACAGATCATGATATCTTCCATTATAAAAATCTTGCATAACAGCTAGAACAGAGAGCTTACATGCATTCCTAAAGGATTCTGTCTGTTGATCTCATCAGTGTAATCTTGCAAGAAGTAGTCAACCAGGTTTGGTGTATGAACTAAACACTGAACAGCACTATTCATGAAGCAAGTGTTCCCCAAATTTTGCAACCCTGCCAAACCCTTATCTCCCCTCGCCACAGGGTTTACATCATTGTATCCATTTTCCATACCTCCACATGTGGACGAAGAAGTGCTTCTTTGGTATAAGCTGGAGCTATGACCAGTTGAATTACCATTCGACATAGTAGGGCCACCGGCAATTGAAAAGGATGATCTCATAGGCTCCACTGGAACCATAGCTAAGCCGTTCCCAGTTGAATCCATGCCAGAATCGTCAGCTGGCACCTCAAGAAGAATCTGTGAAAGGCGCAAAAAGTTTTCAGATCAGAGCAACATGCTATTCACACACAGAAATGAATTATCACAGAAAATGAAGAAGATAAGAAGTGCCTTAAATATGATCATGTTGCCTTGAGAAATACTTATAGCAAGCAATCACATATACAAAATTTACCATCATTTGTTAAACCATCAAGTAGAAATAATCTGCAGAACTTATCAAGATTTGTGTTTTTTTTACTTTTGGTATTGTAAAATATAAAAGTAATTCAAACAATTGAAGAAAGGAAAGAGGAAGGAGTGGACATAGGGACACAATCTCGGGGGTATTAACAGGTCCGAGAGGGAATATCTAATAAAAAGTTATAAGGCTGGTTCTTCATTTGGTCCCTTAATTGAGGCCAGCCTATCTGATGATGCCAATTATTTGGGAAACACAAAGATCGATAATCAGCTTGTGAAAATACACTGTCCATCTACAACATCCTGCTAAATTTTGTAACTTTTGATCCAAACATTACAGAAAATAATATGAGGAAATACACATTCATTGATTTATGTATAATTGAGAAGTCTATTCAGCAAAGGAATTGAAATAGCAGTAAAATACATTCAAAATAATTCATTAGGGAATGTTGGAGCAGCAAAATAGTTTCCCAAAGCAGACGTATTAATTACAACCCTATACAATAACACGATTATAATTAGAGAAGCCTATACAATAACACGATTATTAAAGACGAGTATTTCTCCCAAAATGCACCAAGCAGATCAAACCTACACTTTGATCCATCTCCAAATTAGAATCCTGCAAGGTTTGACTAGACGAAATTAATATAGTTTGCTTCTTCTTATTGAAGTAGTCCCAGATGTGTGCCTGTATAATATTTGGAAAGAGGTTATAAATAGAACAATAAACTTGTCCACATGATCCCAATACAGGTAATAATGACATATTTTGCCCGTTACTATACCTTATCGGTTTGCAAGCCTTTAAGCCGACAAACTTTCACATAGAGGTCATGTAGGGAAGCCTGAAAACAAAATCAGATAGAGTGGACCTGGATTTGGATACATAATACTAATCGATGCTTCAACAAGAAACAAACAAAGGAGAATGTACCATCAAATAAATGTTCTTAGACAAATACTGCAAAACTATTTTACCCCTACACATCAATGATCAGGTTGATATGCATGTATGTTTTGAATAGACCGGAACAGGAAATATATATATATATATGTATATTATATAACACTTATCTCACTTCACAAAACTCTAGCCTCAACTGAGAAAAAGTATCACGAAGCATGCACACTTAATATTTAGAGTTAACAAAGGCGACTATACAGCTATGAATACTGAAAAATATCACGAAGCATGCATAATTACAATGTAGATTTAGAAAGGGCAAGTGCACAACTATGAAAACTTGTCAATAACATATAGAAAGGAAAAACACACAATACAGCTAACTTAGGATAGAAATGTCAGGAAAAACATCATATATTCAATCATAATCATCCAGTTAAAAGGAACGAATAACAAACAAGTTAAGTGATTATACCTTTTTACTAAGTCTTATAATTACTTCACTCTGGTCTCTAGAGTCAATTAGCATGAGAGAAAGAGGGAAGACCTCCACAACAAATTGTTTCGGTTGATCCCCAACAGAAATCATCTTTCGTGGCAATGCTGGACCTCCTTTATACCTGAGGACCAGGTAATACGACGTTCATGAACATATTAAGTGGAGGCCTGTATGTAACTACCCGACAACCCAGTCATCAAAAGGATCAGCAATCCAATTTTTATGTTGCAGAGGCATGGAAAGAATGATAAAAAAGTCAACAGAAACTTGTGTATGGCCCATACAAACACGTAGAAAATACCACTGAAAATAACCCAATTGAAATATTTGGCTTTTGTCTGGAGAACAGGCAAATGCACTAGACTTAGAATCCACAGTTCTGTTAACCATTACATTATCCGGTTCGTATCGGTGTTTAATTGTTAAAATATAATTTTAAAAAATAAAATAAAAATAAATGAAATGAAATGAAATAAAATAGTTTTTATACCAACCACAATATTATATTACCATTTCAAAAGCTTCTCCCAAACTTCTTGTGGAACTAAAACATAATCACGCCCTTCCTCCACAGTTCTGAGAAGCTGTGGGTCATCATCTTCATTTTCCCGTCCACTTGCAATTATATCATTGTTGTCAATAACTCCAGGTCTATCTTCCAATGTTAGAGGTTGAGATATAATAGAATGATCCTCAAATGGATAAGCACCTTCTGTTTGCCCAGTGTACCTCTGCCATCTTCTGAACCACCTAAAAGGGTAACAAAGCAACATAATCACTTGATGTCTGGAGATTGGAAAATAAAATTTCAGTAGACTTTTAATGCCTAAGTTAAAACTTTCTATCATACATCTACGTGGTTGAATTCCCTATATGCAATATTATGAATTGATCAACAGCAATAAAAACATCCACCAAAAGCTTAAGTTTCTAAAATTTCCCTGAAATAATGGTTATACCAGAGATTTGGACATCTTTGAAAAAGCATAAGATGCCCAAAGCAATTAACAAAAAGATCTTCAAGCTTCATGTTTAGAAACCAGCATTCGTAACATTCTTTAGTAAACCCTACACTTCAGTTTCAACTTTCACACAAGCTCCTCTTACTACACCTTCATTTGTTTTCTTAACTACCACAATTGCTGATCAAGACATTGGAATCAGTCTCAGTTCTTCATAAAGCTGACCTAGCTGCCAAGTATTTAAATAGAACAAAGAAACCAATTAAAAGGATACTATTTATTTGAACAGAAATTATGACTAGAATCATATGCCTCAATACCTGATTTGGCATCAACCCAATGACCCATAAATCAGAAAAGGAAGAATTCCACTAAACTAAACCAACACAATTATGTACGTAAGTGATAGACCAAACAAGTGATATTGGCTCACATATCCTTATTTTATTACTTCATTCTTTTAACTTTCCACTAGTACATATAACCAGCAAATGCGTAATAGGAATATTTTAGCTGAGGAAAAGGAAGCTCACATGTTCTTCTCCTTCCATAAATAGATAAAGACTCAATTTTTTAACAAAATCAAAGAACGGCTCTACTTTGATAAAGAGTAATTGTGAATATGTTTTGTAGTTGCTATATTGCAAAGGAAGAATGGTCTAAATTCAGTGATCAGCCATCCTAAAGGCTTACACTGCCAAATTTTGTATCTGCCACCAATGGATTTTATTTAAGCAAATACAGGACGGAGCCCATTATACTTGAGAGACAGCATCCATCATTGAGAAAAATGCCGATAGCGCATCTTTGCGATTCATACATCAAGGTTTGAGCAGAAAATATGCAATGCATTGGATTAGAATATCCCTCATGATAGAATCATGATCTAAAATTTCAAAACATAGAGATCTATCAGCAACAGAAATTATAATAACCATTTACATTACATCTATTGCAACAAAGTAGAACAACGAGAACAGTATTGACAATGGAGGGGATAAGGAGTTAGCAGCAATTGGAATCAATCACCAGCAACAAATCAAACAGGGAAATGAAGGTACCTGCTAGAAACGACGAAGTACAAGTTCCCCTCACGCAAATTAGACTCAGCTTTGGCGGTCAGTTCTTGAACGATCCTCCTCTCTTCTTCCGGCTTGCACGGCAATTCTATTGACCCATTTTCCATCATGTAGTCATACCCCGATGAATCTGGAATCGTCATGATCTGCAACACGGCAAAATTCAAACACCAAGCAAACCCCCAAGCGTCAAATCAAACCAATTTCATCAAAGAAGCTCAAAAGGGCAAGATTTGTAAGAAAGACGAAAGGCAAACTCACAGCAGATCGGATAACAACACAGCTAATTGGTGAATTTCCGCCAAAGATTTGAAATTTTTCAGATTCAGATTGGTGTGTGAAATGCGGTGCACAAGATTACAAGTCGAGAAGAATTGGGCCTTACAGTAATGAGAAGCTCTGGATTTTCGATCTGCAAATTAGGAGGAGAAAATATAGACAAAAAAGTATTCTCTAGTTTTCTTCAGACTTGTCCTACACACACATGGGCGCACACGCACTACACATATACTCGCACTCACGCAAGGCATGTATTATATTGAACATAAAACTATGGCTTTCATATTTCTTGAACAATTGTTTGTTTTTGTAAATAGTGAAATCTTGGAAATTGTGATGTTAAAATGAGATTGATGATATTTAGTTGGTTTCACGAATGGGGTTTTGACCTCGGACCGTTTTGTCCAATTCAAGTGGTGGAACTCAATTTTAGATTGTACAACTTTTGGCACATCGTAAATGTTTTTAAGTATTAATATTGTCAAAAACCACAAATTAGTTTGACAGATATATATTCTTACTAAAAATATAAAATTATATCATGAAAAAATTGGTCGGTGTAGAGTGCACAACGTGGCTAAGAACACAGGATATAAACGGAACCAATGATAAAAAAATTTGTCTTTAGGGAGCATCTCACTACTCCTCATAACTCTTTTATTAGTAAATCGGTTGTCTCCTGCAGTATATAGTTTAGAATTACAAGTAAATGACCATCTTTTAAACCTACTACAACTATACTTCATCCTACTAATTACTTCCCTAATCACAAAATGTGGACTAACAGCTATTACAGGAATCGCGTCAAGCTGACAATACCTAAAGTACAAGGTCTAATGCTTCAGAGCATGTTTGTTTATAAGATTTTTCAAAAAATTTCCAACATTTTAACTCAACCACTTTTTTTAACTCAACTTTAACTCAACCTCATTATCATCAATATTATCAATATAATTAAATAATATCAATCAATCAATCAATCATACACACTGCATCAACCTTAATTCACTATTCATCTACTCACATTATTTTAACTAACTATCACTTCAAATCATCTCTCTCATACTTTTCCGTCAAATCAATTTTAATTATTTTATTTTAAATATTATTTTAATATACCCACTAACACCTAACCATACCACTTTTTTCAAAATTGACCAAACCAAACCAAAATATCTAAACAAAACTAAAAATTTCTATAAACAAACATATTCTCAATTTTCAGAAATGTTGGAACACAAAACTGAAATTTTGAATTTACAAACTACTCCCTCCTATTCATAATAAGTGTCGTTTTGAGAAGTTGCACAATAATTAAGAATTTTTTTTGTCAATAATAATCCTCATTAATGAAGATAGAGATAGATGTTTTGAGAAAAAATGAAAAGTGAATATGAAAAGACGTAGTATATTTATTAGCTAAATAGGGGTAATAATGAAAAAACATATACAAAAGATCCAAAACGTTATTTATTTGGTTAATGTTTGATAAAGCCAAAATGACATTTAAAAAGAATAGGAGGTAGTATAAAATATAATCAGCAGACTCTTTTGAACCTTAGAGAATAAACTAACTCAATATGCTCAGGAGAGAACAATAAAACTTATCATTCTCTTTATTTCGTGATTTAATATATATAGACAAAAGACAAATTATATCTAGGTAATGATACCTTGGATTGACGTGGTCTTCAGAATCATTTCTTTAGAGCTAGTTTCCTTCAAATAGATTCCTACAAATATGGGAATGAGAAAACCTTACATTAGTTATGGAATGACTAATCCTATGGAGATAAGTTTTATAATTACCATTGAAATGGTCATTCCTTTCAAAAATATATATCAATCATGGGATAAGGATTAAGGAATGTTTAAGAAATGATTATTTCATTCTCATGTCATTCCCTCATACCAATTATGCCATAAGTGCTTAGGGATTAACTACTTTTGCAGCTAGGAGGGATCCAGAGCTATTTTCGATGTCCACGCATATGGTTGAGTTCAATATTCCTCATGAGCCTTCATAGTCAACCGTCATTTTCGTGGCGGCCTTCGCCTTTTTCCTGATTTGCTCCATGGTAGCCGCTGCTGTCACCGCTCCTCCGGTGCTGACCGCGCCGGCGGCGGCGGCAGTCGTCATGCCCTTCGATCCCATACGGCGGTGGCTGAACTCGATCTAGAGAAACTGCGAACGCGACCTGGCGGCACAAAGAGAAATCGTGGGCTCGATGCAAATCGAGAGCTACATTGTGATCAAGGATCTTGATGGCATTCGGGTGCTCGTGGACAAGTTTTGGATTGAGATTGAGTCGTTGCTGATGGATGCTGATTTTACTGATATAAGAGACAAGGAGGAGGATGGGACACTGGTGGTGGTTGCAGTTGGAGAGATTAGGAAGAAGTAAACTTTTGAAGATATATCAATTTTTTTTTTAAAATATTTATCACATAATCAGTAAAGATATTGTTTCCAAAAGGTATGCATAACTATTTGTGTGCTTTGATTGGGGACATATATTANATAGAACTGCAATAAAAAAACTTTATTAACATAAGTGGATGTTTGAAAAGATTATCTAGGTATATGTGTGCTTTAGCCTCTAGATAATTGTTCGTTTACATGGATAGGCCCAACACGCCGACAAAGGACCCAATCGAGGTTGGTTAATTTGATCGATTTGCAACCAGATAGGTGAAACCCAGTCGACTCAAATGTGACCTAATTGATCTAGCATTAACCGGGTCAGATCAACCCAGTTGATCCAGCCATTTTTTTTTTCGAAATAAAAAGTACTATAATTTTTTTAAATGTTCTAAATTTTATAATTAAAAAAATATGTGTACATATTTATATAGTATATATTTATGACAAGATACAATAAAATTTTGAGGTATTAAATTTATATGTAAATTTATAAAAATAATATATAATTTTGACTCGGTGAATCAGACGCCAGTTATTGTCCGGGTTGGACATGAAACATTAATCTATATACAATTTTTACTGTCTTTTTATTTATTTATTTTATCTTTTAATTTCAGTTTGGGAATAAGGTATCTTTATTTTTCTTTCCAATATTCTTTTAAAACTAGTGTGTAGCCCGTGCGATGCACGGGTAAATAATATTAAATAATAATTATAAATTAACGATGATAGTAAACAATATTAACTAATAATTATAAATTAAATATGAGGTAAACAATATTAACTAAAAATTGTAATTAATTTGTGGAGTTAATATGTGACATAATTTATCGTATATCAGTTGTAAACAATATAAAATTATCTTGTATAAAATAACACAAAAAATGTATGTTTAAAATATTAAAAATACCTAAAATATTATATAACGTATGTGTGAAGTCACCCAAAATATTTCTAAACTATTTTATAAATAAAACATGTAGTCCATGTATCTCCTGTTAGTCAGGCAGAGTTATGTTCGCAGACAATTTTCCCCCGCCCCCAAATATTTTTCTAAATACTTCCTTGATTCTAAAATTTTTATTACCTTTTGAAGTGAAATTTTATAAATATAGAGACTGAGATTTTAATGTTCTTCATTATTTCTATGAAAAAAATAAAAATGTACACTTAATAGACCTTAGCTGAAATTTTTAAATAATAAAATGAATTAAAGCCCAAAATTTAATGCAACATTTAATGTTGTATAATTTTTTAAAGATAAAAATAAAAAAATAATAAAACTTACTATTTATAGGTTGCATTAAATTCTCTCCTATTTTCTTGCTACTATTTTTGTTAAATGCTAATTCTTATTATATATATATACAGATTCCGTTTAAGAAACCAAGTCCCAAACATGATGAGATTAACGAGATGAACCATCATGACCACTGCAAGAAATTCACAAGTTACCAACAAAAAGGTCTCAACAATAATCACCTATATGATTACTTTTTTCCTTTTCATTCCTACGGTTGTTCAGTAAACAATCAATCAGATAAGTTGCATATTAGCTTTGTCTATGCCTAATTTTATTGTTTAAGCATATTCTGGTAAAACCCGGAATTCTAAAAAAAAAATTATAAGAGATTTTTTTTATTTAAATTTTATATACGTTTTTAAAAAGATGTATAATAATTTTATATTGTAGATGAGACTTTACACTTCTACGATTTTCCCACCTTATATTAATAATTTTTTTATAATCTTTTTAATTCTTATGTAATGAATTTATAAATAATTTTTTTAGTTGATATAAAATTTTATTTTTAAATAGTATTAGTAAATGATTTAATTTTATAATAACAAAATTATTTATTATATATATATATCAAATACAAAAACGATTAATTTGATATGTTATATATAAAAAATGATATCAAATACAAAAGTTCTTAACTTAAATATATTTATAATTTAAGCTAATAAAGTGTTTTATTATTTTAAAAGTCATAATAGTTATCAATCATTAGAATTCAGACCTACAAGTATACAAAATTGACACATAAAATTACCAAACACTATTTAAGACTACTAAACACTATAAATATACACAAAATTGACAAATAAGATTACCAAACTACTAAGCACTATAATATCGNGATGTCCTTTTTTATAAACAAAATTTATGATAATTTTGCTACAACTTACACCGTGCTAGTGCAAAATTTCAAAATCCCTCACATCTGTACTATTTTTCGTAATAATAAAATAACAATAAGACGGACAATAATTAATTGAGAATTTCAATTTTTTCACAAAAAAAAAAAGATAAAAAATAATAATTCAAATATATTTCCTAAATATAGACTGAGAAGGCAGAGGGGCAAAACGGCCGGGGCAAAATGTTGGCACAAGAAAGGCAAAACCTGCAGCACTTGCGCTGCCCACCACTGCAACTGCCACTGCGCCACCGCAAACCACCACTGTCTCCTCCGTACGGCACCGAACCACCGTCCGCCACGTGTCCGACCCTTCTCCTAACGTATTACATACAACCCATCTCTCTCACATACACTTTCCATTTTGAAAGCCTTTCTTATTTTCTGCAACCTCTGCCTTTGTCTTCACTTAGAAATGGTGAAAGTTTAGAAAACACAAGCCTGCACGCATTTAATGTCTCTGTGTGCTACGAAGTCGGTTTGAGAAAAAAAAAACAAGGAAAATAAAAAGAAAATGGGTTCTCTTTATGTACCTTTTATCAAATTTTCATGATTCAAACATGGTGTTCCTGAAGAATGTTTATGGGAAAGAGGCGAAAGGTAATAAATGTATAATGAACCTACGACAGCGGTTTCAAGAAACCTTTTCCTCCCAGGCCCGCATAAGCACAACAAATAGACATCATCGTAATAATCAGTGGCCATCGAAGAGAATGAATGAAGGGGAGGATGTGTACAGGAAGCAGATCGAGGAGCTGGAAGAGTTGTTCTCTAAGCTAAATCCTATGGCTCGGGAGTTTTTGCCTCCATCACTTGCTATTTCAGATATGCCCATGGACTTTAATGGCGGATGTGCCTCGGCTGCTGATGCTATGGACGATAACGGGCTTGGCAACAGCAATGGAAGCAGGGGGCCGAGAGGGGTATTCTCTCGTTTTTCTCACTGATCTGTTTTGGACTTTTCTTTTTTTGGTTCTTTTCTCCTTTTCATTTATACGATTTTGTTGCTCTGCTTTGGACTTGTTCTAATCCCGATTTTCTGTTTTGACTGATGTCTTTTATTTTATTTCGTTCATAAGGCCAAGAAGTGGACGAACAGCAGGACTACCATGGCTCAACGTGAAGAAAAAATTCGAAGGACTGTTTATGTTTCTGACATCGATCAGAAGGCAAGTTATCTCTGTATAGTTTTGCTGGATAGTTACTTTTTTGATGGTTAGCATGGACTTGATGAATGTGTATAGCTGCTTGTAAGAATGTGCTTATTTTGATGAACAGGTCACTGAAGAGCAGCTAGCTATGTTATTTTCGCATTGTGGGCAGGTGACTTTTGTGTGCTCTTTGAGTTTTCTGTGAGTGATTTTTTGTTGCTAATCTCTTATAACATTCTTTGCCTTTTAACCGGAAAGGTTGTGGACTGCCGTGTATGTGGAGACCCGAGATCTGTTCTTCGTTTTGCTTTCGTAGAGTTCACTGATCAGGGTAATCTATAAAAAAATACTTACATTTTTGTTCAGTTTCTTTCACATGTGTGTTTATCAAATAAATAAACAATCCTAAGTATAATTAATGGTTTGGCAGAGTCTGCTCGTATTGCATTAAGTCTGTTCGGTACTGTTCTTGGATATTATCCGGTCAAGGTCTCACCTTCCAAGACAGCAATTGCACCTGTTAATCCTACGTATTTGCCTCAGGTTGGAATTGGATTGACTTGCTGAAATTTGCCGTTCTCTTACATTTGCACGTTTTTGAAAAATATTGATTCGACTCCTTCACATTCTTTAAAATTATTAACTTCAGACATCGGTTGAACGAGAGATGTGCTCAAGAACAGTCTATGTTACGAATATCGACAAGAAGGTATGTGAGTATTATATGGTTTCTATGCCATCTAGAAAGAAGAAAGAAAACAAGACTCTGAAAAAATGTGATTTCTATTATTCTTCTTATTTTCTATTTTATTTTATTTTTCAGGTTTCTCAAACGAAAGTGAAGCTCTATTTCGAAAGTCTCTGTGGGGAGGTTTGTAGGTTCTGTAATTAAAATTCTTTATGGCCTCATGTTTTATCAAACTGATGATGAGTTTAGTGTTTCAATAAATCGTTCTTGATTAAGGTATATCGCTTGAGGCTGCTAGGAGATAATCACCACTCTTCACGGATTGCATTCGTGGAATTTGTGGCGGTAGCAACTCTTATCTTCTTCTGTAGTTTTTTAGCTTCTACGTCAATAAATAGTTTACATTTAGTAGAGGATCTGAAGCATGAAAACTGAAATATATAATCATCATGCGGATGGTTTACTTGAAATCTAAATTAGATAATCTTCATGGGAATATTCCAGAGATTCTCAGAATAACGGCGTAATGTTTGAATTTCTAATCAATAACTAGGTGAGGCTTCATAACTTTGGTGTTCATTTACAGCGTCATGAAGGTTATAAAAAACTATTGTCTATGGTGCATTTTCAAAATATTGGCGTTACTCTCATTCAACATTGTTTGTAAGTATGCAATTACACTGTCAAGCTACCATAAGAAGCACAATATCCCTTAACTATTTCTTTTCGGAAATTAAGAGAAATTAAATATTTTGAATTCCCTTGACATTTCCCCAGAAGATGAGTTATTTATTTGACGATGTGTTAGAAAAGCTAAAGTAGCTTTTCCCTTGTTAGTACTTGCCAATTATACAGACAAACAGCAGAGTGAATAAGTAGTATCAAATCAAGGTTTGTTTTTGCTCGTGGGATATATAGCTTCTTAGCCGTTTGGTCTTTTGTATTGTATACAGTTTGTTTTTTCATTCTCTCCTTCATTACCATAGTTATTATTGCATCATTGCTGTTTGCTCTATCATCTAAAGTTAATTATCCTTGAATTTCTTTAAACCCAAAATTTGAAGGATATGATATGATTACATTATTTTGTGTATAGTTTGCACTTGTTATGGCCATTATACTTACTCGTGTATTTACGTTTTATGGTTCAGGCAGAAAGTGCAATTGCTGCTCTCAACTGTACTGGAGTGATGTTGGGGTCCCTGCCAATAAGGTGTTATAGCTTTTGATATAATCCTTTTCTGGTATTAATTATCAATGTTGTTTATCCTAACTTGCTTCTGTTTTGTGTTTGGTATGTGTGATATCAGGGTAAGCCCGTCAAAGACTCCTGTCCGTGGTAAAGCTCATCGTCCTAAAACTCACTAAACCAGCAGCTTTTTTGTTTCATAAGCAAACAATATTATCAAGAGTAATAATTTGGTTTTCTACAGAGATTGTTACGAGTGTCTTTGTTTTGGTTTACGTACATGACTCTCGTCAAAACTCTTATGATTGTGGTTGATGTTTATAAGTGTCGGAGCATATCTTTTCTGCTATTATATATTACGCTTCTAATACCTGAAGTCGGTACACATTTCTTGTTCACAAATCTGCATTTGTTGTTCACAATGAGCACAGATTTTCCTTTTAGTAAAAATAAAATTTAGGAATATGTGGTAATAGGATACAATAATGTAATTTGTCTTTGTGAGTCTTTCATCAAGTACATTATTTGCTTAATTACATGGGATCTGAATATGAAACATCAAGGCTGAAAATCTTGGGAGTAACATATTATGCAAGAAACTTTATTGGGAAAAAAACATATGCATATCTTCCTGCATTTGGTCAAAGACTCAAAGGTGAAGAAGGCATCTCAAAGATTTGCCATCTCTGAGTAGCTGCATGGCTTCATTGATGTTTTCAAATGGCATCTCATGAGTTATAAATTCATCCAACTTCACCACCTGTCATAAAT
>BKCP01000447.1:1035699-1080311 GCA_008636005.1 Striga asiatica | reverse complement strand
ATCACTATGATTAATCAAATTTATTAAAAAAGATAAGCCAACTTGTGTTTTTATTTGTGTGATTACACATGTTGGGAGGTGCATGAAGAGTGTTATGAGTCTTTTGACTCTACAAAATACTATCTATGTCCTACTTTACAGTATATAATATAAACAAAAGTATGACATTTCATAATATTAATTGCGTTTTTATGCAAGAAAATACGGTTGCCTAGCAATTAACAGTGACATTTGTGTATATATAATATATATATTATGTTAAAATTTATGGATACATACCCCTTGAATGCATTGAGTGACCAAATGAGGAAGTTGGGATTTCCCTTTGAAGTCACCAAAAACAGAGCCCACAATTCTTCTGCCACTAAACAGCTCCATTGGGTGGAGGGGAAGCAGATTTGGTGTTTGATGTATCCCTAAGATTACTGTTAAACCCCAACCCTACACATCACACCATCATTAAAATAAAGTGATTTACTATTTTAGTTAATCTCACAATTAAGAAAAGTTGATTTGATTAGTTTGGGGTTTTAGATGAGATCTAATACATAAAAAAAAATAATATAAATAAAAGCATAACATTTCAAAAATAATGATTGGTTGAACAGACTAACCATTAAATTGCTCCACAGAAGAATTTTATGAAATTAAGCGCAAGGTGGTGTATACCAATATTAATCAACTAATTTCCCATTCAATTGTAATATAATGAATCTAATCCATAAAAAATATATGTAATTTTGGAAAATAAAAATTTGGAAAAAGAAAAATAAATAAAGGAGGAAATTTATTTACATCGTGTGTGGACAAAAAGGCCTCTCGAAGGACGTCCAAATTTCCTACACACTCGAAGCTATAATCCACACCTCCTTCGGTCATTTCACTTATGATCTGCATTAATCACCGTCTAAAACAAATTAAACCACCATCATATAAAAATCCAGCCAAAAAAAAAAAAAATAATAATGTTTCCTACTTATTTGATTAATTGTTTAATTATTCTATGTCATATTAATATAATTAGCATTTAAAGCAAATAATAACCGTGTTGTGAACGAACAAATATGACCGAAAAAAAAAAGTCATATCCAGTTTATCTATATTAAATGCATGTGTCTTGTGAATTTTTCTCACTCGTTGGATTTTTTAAAATGTTGAATCACGCATGCTAACACTCTTTCTCGTGAGTATGTATTTACTCAACTATAATATATTCAATTAGCTTACACTCACTTGTAAGTATAAAAATTGTAATATCATCTATATATGACATCTAATATATAGTTTATTAAGTTATATAGTATCATAACATATAATATTTATTGAAACAGTCAGAAATTAATTAATTATATCGAGTACACTAGTGATTTTGAGTTATGTTAGGTCCAGCCCCTACCAGTGCATAATTAATTAATTATTATAAACTGTTAAATACTGGCACTTTCATAGACAGTTGTAGATAAACTGACCTCGTGCACTGGCTTGACCAGCTCCTTGGGATTTATGAAGTCTGTGATCCCGATTGCTTCACCTGCAAAATGAATATATATGTTAAAATTCCTAAAATTGACTTGAAAATATACATATTTATATAATACTTAAAATTTTAATATTTTGATTTTGTACCGAAATCCGAAGAAGGAAAAGAATAAAACCCCAAACCTAATTGATGCCAAGATAAACACTAAATTAAAGTCTAGTGTTAGTACAATCAAATCCAACAAGCTGAGATTGAACATTTCGAGTTTGTATTCCATTATGTTCGAATATTTTCCGTGTGGGTTCATTTACAATTCGAGCAGAAACTGTTATTCGAGCTAGTTTGTTTAGTTGTTCATCAAATTTTGACATTGTTTGCATTCAAACAATTTAATAAACAAATTTATTGAGACTGTTTTGAGTATATGTTGGATCAAAATAGTTTGAGGTCAAAAGTAATAATAATAAAAAAAATCATACTTTATTATTTTTTGTAACAAAATATCTCTCACACTCATATATACAACTAAATACATTAAGTTAATAATGCTCACAAACATTTGAACGATAATTTTTACGAACGAGATTGTGTTTGTTCGATCAGCCAAGCGAGCCTAATTTCTTGTAACGATAATTTTTACGAACGAGATTGTGTTCGTTCGATTAGCCAAGCGAGCCTAATTTCTTGTATGAGTTCGACTTGATTAATAAACGAACATGTTATTTTTTGTCGAGCATGAACGAGTTCGAATATATTTTCTTTTGCAAATATTTAATTTATCTAGTTTCACTTTTCTTTTATATTTTTTTTACATATAAAGTACCTTTAATACGTTTGTCTGCATTGACATCTACTCCAATAATTCTGGATGCCCCCCTGGTCCTTGCCCCTTCCACCACCTTAATCAACAATTAACGAAGTTATTAGTAAACTCGAAGATAACTAATCTCGAATATCATAATTAGTTTAATTATGATGATTTATTTAAATTTGTCACTTTCATGCACTAATGAAACTCGTCATGTCAAACAATAAATATATTTTGCCGGATGTCAACTCATCATTAATGTGTGTGTATATATTATTATAATATGTGGTGGATGTGGAGCAGATGTCATAAATCACATTTCTAAAATAAGATTCTAAAATGGCGTGCCATTTTTCAATTGTGACCCATATAATAAATGATCGAAACTAATAATTATGGATTTACTATATATAGTCTATATTATGAAATGGATCAGATTATCTATTCCACATACTTATCTACTACAGTATCTTAAGATGAATAATCCGCGTCTACAAATATAATACTAAGGAAAATTAGTATATTTCAAAGAAAAAAATTAAGGTAATATATTCCAACGAATATTCGAATAGTATATTTTCCGTCAGAATAATTCCAACGTAATTCCAATGAAAATATTCCATTGGAATGAGTTTTTCATTGAAATTTTATATGGAATTTGATGATTCCAACGACTATTTTTCCAACGGTTTCTTTTGGAATATGCAATTTTCGTAGGAATTTTTATTTTCACAACCGTTTGGAAATCTACCGTTGGAATTGTCCAACTCCAATAAAAATTTCAATTAAAAACTCATTCCAACGGAATATTTATGTTGGAATCAATTGAAAATTCCAACAAAAATAATAACATTAGAATATCTATTAAAATTTTTATTGGAATATATTTGTGTTGGAATTTTCAATTGAATTTCATCATTCTGTTATAGTGGAGCATGTATACGTATAATTCATTCAATAAAATAAAACACAAGATAAATCTCATTTCTAAATGAGAATTTATTTCATTTTATTACGCAGTTCAACCCAATATAACTTTTTTTTGGGAATTTATTATATATATATGACTATATAATCATTAAATATACTTAATTTCAATTTTTTTTTTACATAAACTGCGTGTCATAATATATAATATATACTTTAAAAAAAATACTTACAGCCAATCCCACAGCTCCGAGGCCGAAAACAGCCACAGTTGCGCCCGCCCGAATATCAGCTGTATTCCACGCTGCCCCTAGGCCTTAACATTACATACCATTTAAAATGAAACAAGTAACAATAGTTTCAATTAACCAAATGTAAGTGAATAAAAATTAATTAATTTTGGTATCTCTGTTAATTAGGCTCAACTAATAGTATGAAAAAAAAAGTCCCTAGACTAATAACTTGATGGTTGTTTTTTCAACTTATAACCAACCCTATAACTATATATAGTATAATATCACTAGACTAGACAAGTATTAGTAATGCTAAGGAGCCATCCGATGGCTCCTTAGCATTACTACTATACAGTATATACACAATTGGTCTTCAATTTTAATTAATTTATTACCAGTTGAGAGTCCACAGCTAAGCAGTGACATTTTGCCAAGTGGCGCGTCCGAGTGGATCTTGACGACGCAGGCAGAGTCGAGCACAGTGTACTCGGTAAAAGTCGACGTGTTTAAAAAGTGGTAGATGGGCTTCGACCCATTTTTGGTTCGAAACCTGGACTTGCCGTCATTGACCATCGTGCCCTTGAGCGGGTCGACCCTGAATTTGCGGCACATGTTGGTCTTGGGCGACTTGCACTGCGCGCAGTCTCCGCATTCGCCGTTGAATATGGGCACGACATGGTCTCCTATACCGATGTCCGTCACGCCGGGGCCCACGCTCTCCACTAATCTGTATATTTGTTTGAGATTTTGAGTGATGTTTTATTTTATTTTTAAAAATTCAAGATTCTTTAGAATTTTTATGATTCTTTGATTTAACTGGAATCTTTGGAAATCACATATTTGGAGATGAGATTTTGTGTGAGATTTCGTGTAAGATTTTCATTTATATATGTGGTTTTTTTGTCTTTCAACTACTAGAAAGTCTTTGAAAGTCCAATCAAATCTGAGTGCTAGATAAATTGAATACATCATTGACTTTTCTTAAACCCTTTTGAAATCTCAAATGAATATCTCATTGTTTATTGAGACTTTATTATAAATTTTTAAGTTTCAAGAAGTCTTAGGAATCCGAAATGAATACACCCTTTTTAGTATTTGAGTGAAATGTGTGGTTATAGATGTTAAATGAAACGAGAAGTTCATGAGCTCGATTCAGTTTGGTTCGACCCGACTCGTTTGATAAACAAGACGAGCTCGAGTTCGCTTAAAGCGCCGAGCTCGAGCTTATTTAAAGGTCATTTCGTTAACAAGTCGGACTTGGCTCGTCTCGTTAAGGCTTGAAAAGATAATTTTTATAAAATTTTCTATGGTTCGACTCGTTAAAGCTCAAATTTGGCTCTTTAATATTGTTAAACAAGCCGAGCTCGACCTCGATTTCTGGCTCGTTTACTTAACGAGCCGAGCAGGTCTCGTTAAGGGGCTCAAGCTCGAGCACTCTGAGTTCAAGCTCGTCTCGTTTACAACCTTATGTATGATGCATTCAGATTTTTAGAATGATGGATCGATATTCCTAATCGTGTGATGAAATTCTCGTTCTCGATAACTTATATTCCTGTCTTCTTGCCTAGTTCTTACCCGGAAGCTTCGTGGCCGAGGATTCGAGGGAACATCTTATGAGCTTCGTTCTTGAACATATGAATCCCGTAACAAACAAACAAACAAATCACTTCACCATAAGTAGGAAAATTTTCAAACAAAAAATGCAAAAAAGAAAAATAGGCTAAAAAAAGAAAACAAATACCTGGCCTTCCCAAGCACTAAGATCAGTGTGACAAATAGAGGTGAAAAGCACCCTAATTCTGACTTCCATAGCCTGAGGAACTTCGACTTCAATCTCCTCAACTACCAACGCCTCTCCCGGCCCATATGCAACAGCCGCTGCAAAATATTATCATTTTCCAATTAATGTCTGATAATATTACATATCCACGTTGCACACAAAATCGAACTATATATATTTTTTTTATTAATATATACCTTTGCAGGTTATGACTTTGCCGATAGTGTCTCTGGAGATGGGATTAACAACATTGTTGTTAATTAGGCTTCCCAAACAAACCAAACTACCCATTCTTAATTGTAATATTGTTGTTAGTAAAGGGTGCACTTATTAGAGGTTCATGAAAGTGTTGCCACAATATATAGAGAGAAACCCGGCCGAGTCACATCAAATAATTTAATATGTATATAGAGAAACCCGGTCGAGTCACATCAAATAAATTAATTATGTAGTTGGGGGTACACATAAGGGTATTAATTATTCATACAACTGATAAGATGAAATGAGTCCTCTCATATCTTTTATTATGTGGACTTCTGCAGCCCATGTGAGTATATATGATAGATACCCTAATGAAGACTTTGATTGGTCAACTAATTATAATATTGTGCCCAATCGCATGTGAATCGATGTTAAGTGAGACTACATCCCAGCTCAAAAATTGTGAGTATAAAATTGTAGTTATTAGGGTATTTGTGATTAATTATTAAGAAAAATGGCTGACAAAATAGTAAAAAAGGAACTAATAGTATAAGGTCGAGGCACGTAAATATGTGTTCTCCATTTAATGTAAAATAGTCCTATAAATTACCAATGATTGACGGCTAATTTTTATTACGTAAATTAATTATTATACAATATAATGAATTTTTATTACGTAAAGTATTCTTAATTTGAGTGAATGCATTTCTAATTTGCCTTTGGAAAGAAAAAAAAAAAAGAAAAAAATTGAAGATCATTGGTTAGGAGAGTTTGAATTTATGAAACGACATCTGATCAACTGATTAATGATCAAGGAATGCATTTCTTGGACTTTACATACATAATTATATTGTTGTGATGAGTTGCAAATNAAAAAAAAAACGACAATTGTAGTTGTTTTGCCAAAAGCCAAATATTAATTTTAGTTTTGATGAATTTGTTATTTTCATAACAAATAAAGATTAAAAAAAGTAGATGCTTTCGGTCACATTATAAATATATCTTTCTTTTAACATTATAAAAAATTTACTAACTTAAATAATAAATATATTGAAAAGTTAATAAATTTTTTATTTAGTAATAAATTTTTATATATAATATTCAAATTAATCATGTCTTGATGAGCTCGATTTGACATCTATATTATAATAAATAAATAGTTTATTTATCTTTATAATTAGAATTAAATTGTCTATTAATGTTACCTCAAAAAAATAAAATTATTTAAACTAACTTAACTACAAAGTAGTTACCTGATATAAATTAAAAAAAATTATAGTATAAGGTGGTAACTCGTGTAAGTGACAGTGTCATTTTAAATATGAATAATAATATATTATTTAATAACTAAAACATTTCTTGTTATTATTATTTAATATTAAATATAAATTTTTTAACCAATCCTCATGTAGTACACGACTATTGTATTAGTATATAATATATGCTTGCGCATTTGAAATTTTGAATTGGTAACATGAAAATACATATCTATAAATTAGCAAACCGAATCCAATCCGAGAAAACCAGTCTCCAGAAGACATTTCTGAATCCTCCCTAACAATAAGTGGGCTCTCACTTGTTGGGCCTTATCATGGGTCCAACTTATGACTGAGCCAAGAATATGAACATCGAGTTCGTTTCCAACATTGTTTCACATATCTTTCTTTGGTTTCCTTTATGGTTTTAGTGAGAAGGGACAAGGGTATAGAAAAGTCAATTCACATATCAAAATCATAAAATTATGAATCATCATTAACTTCATTATGCATTATACATATTTCATGGCCGTTCGATCTGTTTTGACGGCTCTACTTATCACTCTGTAGTGTCGTGGATTTTACGGCTGGTTGCCTTGTTTTGCGGTACTGTTCATCATTTTACAGTGTAGCACTTTTGGTTTTTGAGTGAAATTAATTAATTATTTTCTGTATTTTTATTTTATATTTCTTGCCTCCAAGGGAAAAAAAAAATGTTTTACATAGGACCATAGTCAGGTAGAATTCACAAAACTTCACACAAACCGGAATTTAAGGATATTAGTGGAATTAGCACCTTCTATTAGCTAGCATCCAAAAATTGAAATGTTTCCCAAGGTTTCCAGGGTCGGCCACTTATATGTAGTAACCAATTCTTACTTCTTTTATTATTTTGTAATTATAATTATTATTGTAAGAAAAATTGGTTTTGTACTGATTTAACGATTCTATATTTCGTAAGTAGAAGACTTAGGAAATTCTCAAAACCTTTTTAAGGTGAATGAGAAATTAATTCTAAGTGTTATATGTTAATTATTGTCCATTGCAAATGGAGTTGGAAGAGTCATTGTTAACAATTCTCCTGGCATAGTGCTAATAATGGACTAGATCAAAATAGCTCAATTAAATTCTAGTGCTTCTTCTATTAGTGAAGTTTCTAGAAAAAAAAATATATCAAACGACGCAATGCACCTTGGGTCGCTACGGAAACAACCTCCTTGTATAATTACAAGGGTAAGGTCTGCGTACAACTGACCCCCCAGACCCCAACCTGTTGGGAATATACTGGGTATGTTGTTGTTGTTGTTGTTGTTGTTATATGTTAATTAATTGAGTTTAAATAACTCAAAGATTGTAGGGTTCACAAACATTCTGTTTTGACAAATGTTTGGACAAACTAAACGAGCCATAATTATGCATTATATATGCTAGTATTGTAGAAGGGCTCGTAGGGGGCAAGTAGGAAAAAATGGAACTCGATTCCGAGTCCGTATGAGCTCGTACGAGCCCGTGGCGCACGGGCGCGCAACTGGCTGCGGAAATCAAAGGGTTGCAACCCTTGGTGACCATAATGTATCTTTTGGCCACTAGATGCATCCGTTCTCGTACGCGCACGTCCCAAAAGGTGTCTTTTGACACTTAAACCTCTTGGAGGTGTTTCCCTACATCTATAAATACCCACAAACATGAAATCATTTAGTAGATGAAATTTTCCAAGAGTCTTTGCATCCTTTTTACAAAGTTCATATTCATCTTGTGTTCTTTGTGTTCTTTCTTATCTTGAGAGTTCCGAAACTTGAGTATTGTCCGTCGAA
The DNA here is from genome assembly GCA_008636005.1 of Striga asiatica. NCBI lineage: Eukaryota > Viridiplantae > Streptophyta > Magnoliopsida > Lamiales > Orobanchaceae > Striga > Striga asiatica. The sequence continues at coordinate 1,071,812 of BKCP01000447.1, read as the reverse complement.
GGTTTGTGTATTTGAGTTACCGCTATACACAAATCGAAGTCGTTGTATCTTGGAGGCGTTAGCCGTGAACCGTGGGTAATATACGGGGCTATTTCGTCTTAAGAAGGGCGTACCTTACGTGCCTCGACTTGTGATTTCGTCATTTTTCTTCTGATTTCTTAAGCCTTTTTTTTATATTCACATACCACAATAATAACAATTATTATCTCTCGTTTTGTTAAAGCATTAATTAACACCGGTTTTGCTATGAAGCCAACAGTTGGCTCCATAGTGGAGCCAATCTTCTATATACAACAAATAAACCTATCATATTCTCTGATTGCTAAAATAACACCAATATAATCTATATATATATTGAAAAGAGAGGTCAATAAATCATTTGTGGAAACTTTTAAAAAATAATGAGTCAACCATGTTGACATACTAATTATAGCAATCTTTTAAAAATGATTTGTGGTAATTTAAAATGTACAATAATTAATATAATAAGTTGCAAACGTTTTTTAAGAACTCTAAACGCGGTTTAGACAGAATTTTTAATTTTGCACATGATTCTGTTTGATTGAATTGATGCTTTTTTGTTTACATGATTTTGTTTACAAAATTTGAACTGTTTTGAGTGAGAGTTTGTTTTATAAGTCTGTCACATTTTTAAAATCGATTTTGCTTAATATCTCTGATGTGTTTTGAACGCCCTTTTTACGCTATTTTGTTTAATAATTTAATATGTTTTCGATGGTATTTTGTTTAAAAAATTTGCATGCATTTTTATAAATATGTGTTCACATCTTTTAGTTTTTTCTAACAATTATGTTTCAAAATCAAGGTTCTCAACATTCAGAAAACATCATTTTTTTTCAAACAATGCCGAAATATTATAGTAATCTACAATAAATTAGCGTTGACATCCAGGAAAGAAATGATTTTTATAATAATATATACGATGTTGTTTAATAAAATTGACGCGATTTCGTTACGCAATTTTTTAACGCTATTTTATTCAACCAATCCTTAATATTATAGTAAAATACTATGATATATCTCCCAAATTCAGAAAAATAATTTATTTAGAAACATGCAATATGTTTTAAAAAAATATAAATAGATATAAAAAAAAAATTAAATTGACCTAATAAACATTAAATATCGCTTCTTCAATAGGCCATTATTCAAACAGGATAATTATAACCAACAAAATATTTTTGAAATCAATGGGGATTCTTAGGACCTACTATTAGGGTATTTACCATGATTTCAAATACCTGTTTTTCGACTATTGTTATGCAAAAGCAAATAAGAGATAAGATTTTTGGGATTGTAAGAATCCCAAATACCAAAAATTTACAAAATTCATTTATTTATTTGGAATATATCCAAATCTTCTTGAATCGTAGAAATGAATATGCATTTGAATTAAATCCCAACACTCAAATCGGATTTCAATAAGAAAATTTGGATTTGAATATCATTGCGACATTTATTTGACTATTAGAAGTTAGAATCCAAGCTATCAAAAATTCTCTTATTACTTTATCCATAAAGTTTGTTAGGATTCTCAAATCTCACCAATATATTTTGATTAAACATTCGAAATCAAAAGAACCGTACTAACAAAAATAAAATGCATAAATAACAAAGGGATTTTCAATAAAAAATAATATAGTCGGATATATATATGGTGAATTTAAGAAAGAATTACCACTTTTCCAAAATTGAATAATTCAAAAATTTGTATGATTCATAGAATACCAAATATTCTATTAATTAATTTATAAAAAAACACGTGTAATTAGAGATGTATTAATAAAAAATTTGAAAATACAATCAAATGAATTTGGTTTTAAGTTAGATCCTAATATTTTGGTGATTCTAAAAAATCCATACCATTCAAAAATACCAATATTAGTATAGTATAGATATGTACAAATTGGATTGCATATTTGGCTAACTTGGAAATTTGCATACAATATCACACTTTTCAAATGGTATATCCTACATAAAGTTATTGATTTTTTTTTTTTTTTNTTTTCATAACCGCAATATCTATAGATATATGGTATATTGTTGGTATGGTTTATAAAAATTCGGTGTTTAGTCACAGTCAACTATATGTGGATGTTTCCCGCGTTTGAAAATATTAAGACGTAGTGATCATGATCTGCCAAAAAAACCAAACAAAAAACATTGTGTAAAAGGTGTTTAATAATATATAAATTATTCTGTTTTCAGTTGTATTTTCAAACATGTATACGACCATGTGTTTGTGTGTTATTATAATTATATGTGTTATGTTATTAACATATATCTCATCTCATTATCTAATATAACAGTAATCACTGAATATTGCTTCCCATGCATAGCACGGGTCATGCGCTAGTTTTATTAATATGGTAGGTTTATTTGTTGTAAATAGAAGGTTGACTCCACTATGGAGCCAACTGTTGGCTTCATAGCAAAACCGAAATTAACACTTCATATATTTAAAAAAAAACCTCGACTTAGGGTTTGAGGATGTACAAAATTGCTATTCTGTCACATTTTTCACATTCCATTATTTTGTGTAATGTGTCAAAGTGCATTCGTCTATGTCTAGGTATAATAAAAACTTCATTGGTTAAATAAGCACGTCTTGCGGTCAGGGGCGTAGCCAGACATTTTTTTTGACTCGGGACTGCATATTATTGGAATCGAGTATACATGGTCATGAGCTGACCCAGCCTGTCGGTTCGGGTCGAACCGACACAAAACGAACCGTTGACCATGGGTCTTGAACCGGCCCGTAGTTTTGACCAGTTCGATTCATGTACAATACTTTATAGTTTATACATTTTGAATCGGCAATTTCGTTCCGAACTGGAACCGGAACCCGAGGTTCGGCTTTTTTTAAAAAAAAATATATTATTTTTTAATTATTTTTATATTCTTTTAATGAGCCGGACGACCAAGAACCGGCAGTTCAATGAATCGGCCCGTACATATGTTTGCGCCGGTTCAAGGTCCTCCAACTCTCAGCTTCGATGTATGCTCTTTTGGCTTAAAGAACGAATTGATAGTCTTTCTTTTCTTCGTTCCTTGACACCCCATTATAATTTAAATCTATCAAGATAACAAAAAATAATTAAGCATTTTGGTGATGTAAGCAAATTAAAAAAAAATAATAAAATAAAAAAAGTAATTAAGAATGCATTGTGGGTTTTTGTACACAATAAGGCCAAGCATCCACACCTTTAAAATGATCTGAGTACATGATCAACAAACATTAGTATAATTATGCTAAAAACATGTTCCTTAATTGGTATCACCTTCTAACATAAATTTTCAAATTGAAACATATCAACATCAAAAGTAAGCAAAATCATATTCTACCATTTTTTCACCCCATCAAAATCACACCATTGCCCATCAGATTATACAATTTTACCATTAAGGAAATAATGGTAACCAACAAAGTCCAATTCACACCTTAAAATAATTTTCACTACTTTTACCATTCCTTAAAATGGTAGAAATGGGCATTTAGGTTAATGAACACTAGTAACACCAAAAGATAATCAACATTGTTCTCAACTAATCAAAAGCATTATTAAATATTGTTGATAACTTAGGCTAGCCAGACAAAAAAACAAAGATTTCCAGACAAAAAAATCCATCTAATTCTCGACTCTGTCCAATCTAGGTCACAAGTGGATGTTCGACTTTTTACCAGCGAGGTAAGCGGCCGTGGACCGGGTCCGGCGGTGAGCCGGTGCCGTGGAGGACCGGCGGCGATGCGGCGAGGAGTGAAGCCGGGGGCTGAGATCGGGACCGAGGCGGTGGAATTGAAGGATAGAAAGACTGAAGCGAAGGCCGTGGTGGTGGGATTGGCGGCGAGGAGGAGTGAAGCCGGCGGGACAATGAAGTTGTGCTCGGTCCGCTTGATTGAGATTGGCAGCGAGGTGAGATTTTTCTTTTTTTCTTTTTCTTCTTTATGTCTTTCAAGTTCCAGTCGTCGTAATGGAGAAGAAGAAAGCTAATGGATGAATAGTTGATTAGAAATTGGGTAAGTGGGCCAAGAAAAAATGAAAGGTATTTTATTTTAATATTTTGAGCTTTTATATTGGACTAACACAAAATATTTTTAGACTTAATGTTGTTAGGCAGGGACTAATACAAAAAAAACATGGGACTATTTACCAAAAATGATCTAAAGACTAAATGTGATTTAATTTATTTATTTTTATTTACCTGGGGCTGGAGCCCACCCTAGTCCATGGGTGGCTCCGCCCCTGCTTGCGGTAATCAATGTTTTAAATAAAAAAAATGTGAAATTAGTAAATTATAGACAGTCATTTTTTGTATCTATATTAAGAAATGAAATTGAAAAGTAATTTTATGAGGTGTACTTTTTTTTTCGAAACGGTTGATTAGATTAATAAAAACACGTAATTACATACCTAAATACAATTAGGAATAGCAAAACATTCATCCAGCTAAATCTAAGAGAGACATACACAATGGTAGCCTAGAAACTTACACTAACACACTCACAAACCGGACAAACTATACACTCCTATATGGGAAGAATCGAACTTCTAAGTAGAATCGAACTATACACAGAGGCAGTGACGACAAAGTTTTTTTATTTAGGGGAAAAGGTTTTTAGAGAGCGAATTTTGTATTCTTTTGCGAGACAGTGCCCAAATATTTCTATGAGGTGTACTTAAATTTACCAAAGTCGTTAGTCACTCGCTCGAGTGGACGGCAGACTGGACTGAAGACTAATGTGTAGTCCCGCCTAGGCAGATCATAAAATATTAATAAATTTATGTATTTTTTTGTACATAGCTTATTAGTTACACTAAATATACTAATTAATGTGGTCAATGCAAAAATTATTTCAAATATAATATATTCATATTAATTTTACTATAATTATTGTGTTTTCAATTTCGTAACTGATGTGCCTTTTATGCTTAAACATCAAAAACTATTCATCTTAATTGAGTACATTCTCAAGCAGAACCATTAATTATTTCAATTTAAATGGATATATATATATATATATATATTTCTGAATAGATTTTTTTATTTATCTTAATTGCTATGTCTTAAAAATATATTTCAATTGAGAGAGAATAAGTACAAAATTTATATGCACATGTTATAAAATATTTGAGAAACAAGTTATAAGAAGTAAGCATTATTAGAGGGTGCATGAGCTTTGATGTCGGTTTTCCTTTTCTATACAATAACTACACACATCAAAGGTGGGCCAATTATGAAACCTCAAAGCAAAAGCAAAAGTGCTGTGCTCCTTTCTTTGACTGCCCAATTTATTTCACGCAATCATCATAATTATTTCCTAAAAATATATATAAATTGATTAATCACCAATTTTCAACCTTTTGCAATTCTATCTCGACTTTAAAGTTTACTTACTTATTTTTCCTAAAGAAATATAACCCCTAATTATTCTCACATGCTATGTAATCATTTTGGTTAAGAATTTTCCGGTAAAATTATTTTTTTTCAACAAAAAAGAAATTGTTGTGTTTATTTTTACTTTATTGTATTTTGTTCTTCCAGTGTTTATGTTTTTGTTTATCTTGATTTTTTATTTTTTATGTTGTTTAGCCTTCATTATTTGGGTGTTTCAATATCTCGTGTGGAATTTTTTTTAGTTTTTGTTTAATTTTATTTATCATGTATAATTGACTCTAGTAGTCTATCTGTGAGTAGATTAGGGATGAGCAACGATGCAGTTCAGTGAAAAACCGCACCAAACCGCTAAAACTGAAAAATCAAACCTATTAAAAAAATTACCGAACTGCAACGCATTTTAAAAAGAAATCGAACCAAAACCATTTTTTCTTACATTGAAATAATCAAACCTAACTGTACTAAAATACACGGTTCGGCTCGGTATTAGTTTTATTACAATTTTTATACATTTTATTCAATTTGATGTGGTTCGGTGCAATACCGCACCAAATCGAACTTATACAAAACTATAACTGCACTGCACCGTAATGCGCGAAAAAGCCGAATTGAAACACAACCGAAAAATTTTTATACTAAAAAAATCAAACTAAACCACAAAAAAATGTACGATTAAGTCTGTTTTTCAATTTAGGCTTGGGTTTGCTCTTCCTAGAGTAGACCTTCTCAATTCACCTTGATTAATTGTTTGATTCAACTATTTCTACAGTTTTATAGTCTATAATTTAAGTGTTTATTAATATAAGTTTTGTTTTGATCTTTTTTTAATAAAAATACAAATGCCTATGTATTAACAAGTATTAAAATATTATAAAAATGAATCCAATGTCACAGCTAATTATCATATTTAGCTTTTCATAATCCACAGCCTACAGTGTCAGTTAGTGGTCATATTATACTAATATTTGATCCTGTACACATGTACAGAGGGAAACAAAATTTTACATATTATATGTAAGTATATGATATTTAAAAATTTAAATTAGATAAAGCGTGTATTTCATTTTAAAAATTTAACTATATGTAAATGTATAATATAAATATTTAACTTCCATATAAATCAATTTTTTTTTCTTTTTTGTTATCGTATAATTATAATACAAAATAAAAATATTAGTAAAAAAATAATTTAACATTATATATTTAAAACATTTAAAATCTTGTAAAGTTGTTACAGAATAAAAAATTAATAATAATAAAGTTTTACTTGTGTAATTGTCATTTGAATAAATGCTGAATATATTTTTATTAAATGAATACCTATTTTAATTAAATGAACTCATTTATTATTAATTGTGGCTGAATAAAATTTAATGAAGCTTCTTAGCAATTATTTATATATATATATATATATATATATATAGATATGGAGTATAAATATAATTTATTCCTTTTTATTTTCCCTCTTCAGTCTTCACAATGCAGAAAGGCAAAAAGGGAAAAGCAAAAAATTCGTGGGCCCCACCTTTCCCTCCCTTTTCCTTTTCCTTTAATATTTATTTAAGCCACCCTCCAAAAACACATTCACCGCCTACTGTTGCGGTCCTCAAATCATAAATATACAAATAAGTATTAATTATTAATAGTAAGAGATGGGAAATTGCCTGTTGGGCGGCGCTGGCGACGGCGACGGCCGGCCTGTTGTCCGGGTGGCCACGTCGAACGGCGGCGTGATGGAGTTCCGCGGCCCCGTCACCGTCGAGTCCATCACCGACGAGTTCCCCGGCCACGGCATATTCCGGGACGAGGGCCTCTTCTGGAAACCCCTCCCCCACGCCGACCTCCTCCTCGCCGGAGAGTCCTACCGCCTCCTCCCGCTGGCGGACGCCGCCGCCCGATCACGCGCCGGCGGCCACGTCAGGTCCACCAGCGCGCCGCCGTGGGGGTCGGGGGCGCCGTCGTACAGGATGTCGTTCGACGGCAGGGGAGCGGAGGCCGGGAGGATTCCGCCGGCGGCGACGGCGGTGGCGGGGGGCGGCGGGTTCTGGAAGGTGAAGCTGGTGATAAGCCCGGAGCAGCTGGTGGAGATACTGGCGGAGGACGGGAGGGCGGAGGAACTGATTGAGAGCGTGAGGACGGTGGCCAAGTGCGGGAGCGGCGGCGGCGGGTGGGGAGGGTTTTCCGATCAGTGGAGCCTTGTGAGCAGCAAGAACGCGGCTTTATCGGCAAAAGACGTCAGCTTGTCGGAGTTTNTCTCCATATATAACTCTTTTATGTCTTTATATCATTCATTGTTTTGCCCTTTTTTGTTTCGTTTTAATATTTGTAAACTTCAATAATGTAGCATGACTAGAAGAAGTGGTAATTGTCACGAACAATATTGTAATGCTACAACAGTTAGATTGTCCCGTTACCATGCATTTTACAAATTCAAGAACCACAATATATCCAAAGGACGATATCATCACAATTGTAAAAATTACAGATCACACTATTCAAAGATTATTTTCTCGAGCAAGTTTCGTAATTAATTAAAGATATGGTACCCAGTGTTCAACCTAAATCCAGTACTTAGATAAACCTTTGAAGAAAGTTAGAAATAACACAATTCTCACATTAATAAACTTCAACTTATTATTCACATTTTAGGTGTCTAACCGTTAATCAATTTTAGTTTATTAAAAAGAATATATAATTAAATTATAAAATGTAATACTTTTATTTATAATATTTTAAAGAGTTATTTAAATGTAAAAGTATGTGCATGTATTGAAAGAGTGTGACTGTCTAATTATTAAACTAATTAACAGAAAACTTGTCAATTTATTTAAGATAAATTACAAATTAAATTCTTATATCATTTTCTTCATTTATAACTTATTATGAACTTTTCATTTTTAGTAATCATAATCATACACATTTTAATTTTGCAAATGGAAAGCACTTAGTCTAACAAATCAGGCATAGGATACCCGTGTGTTCGGGTTGTTATGAAACATGGAGAGAGACAAAATGTTACAAATGAAAAAGATTTAAAATAATATTAAAGTTGTGGCTGGGACGGCTGATATTCTTATTTTAAGAACTTCATAATGCTTTATTGTGTAAGTGTTTGACATAATTTCTCTTATCGTTGTGGTATTTGAACGTGTTGGTGTAATTTTATTTTATTTATTTTGTTTCAACCCTTTACGGATAATCCTTCACCTTTTCACATACCCAAACATATACAAAAAATTTTCAATCAAAGTGAATTTTTTGTAGTAATTATAGTTAATTTGAAAAAAAGATGGTATGATTAATTGTTATTGGAATTTTGAATTTATATTAAAATAATATTTAAAATAAAATATTAAAATAGATTTATGTAAAAGTAGGAGATAGATGATATAAAATGATAGTTAGTTGAAATTATATGAGTGGATGAATATTGAATTAAAGCTGATATCATGTGTGAGGATGATTACGATAGATACTATTTCTCAAACCGAAATGTACAGTGCGCAGACTGAGTAGTCTGAGACCTACCACAAGATAGATGTGATGTGTAAGAATAATTGAATATTATTATTTAATTATTGATAATATTGAGGATATTTGAATTGAGTTAAATTCCAACCATAATTCTTCACCTTTTCACTTGGTAAAAAATGAAATTTAAAAGTTGAAACAAATATATGAAATTTTATCTACAATTAATCTATTATTTAATATATTGTGGAAAGACAAAATAAGCAAATGAGAGCAACACTTGAAATTTATGGGAAAAAATGAAGATTCCCCCAAATTAACATGTGGAAATGAATCCGGCATCATCACTCTCCTCAGCCACCGCATATTTTCCACCGCCATTTTCATTCTCCCGCTCAAGACACCAAATTCGTCTGCCTCCTAAACGACCCCCAATATGCTCGGCCGCCTCATTCGCCGGTCCAGTTGCTTCTAAGGTTAAATTTCCTTCCTTATTTTTTTGTTCGAATTTCAGATTACGGCACTACTGCTACCACAATTCCTTGTTCTTCGCTTCAAAGTGTCTGATTAGGTTAGGTAGTTTCTGTTCAGGTGTCAGAAATCGAGCTGGAGAATCGAAAATTCGAGCTGCTTAGAGCTGTTACCGACACTCAACGCGGCCTAATTGCTACTCCACACCAACGTTCTTCAATCGAGGAAGCCCTGGTGCGTGTGTGTGTGTGTGTGTAATACTTCATTTCTTCAATTAGGGCCTGTTAGATATGATTGCTGAGCCGGTTGATGTTGGTTAATGCTTATGTTCATGGAATTTAATATGGTGTATTTTCTTTTGGCAGGTGAGTGTTGAGTGTTTGGATGCAGGGAAGCCTATTGATCTTGGTGTGTTGGACGGGACTTGGCGCTTGCAGTATACATCGGCACCAGATGTCCTAATTCTCTTCCAGTCTGCCACTACTCTTCCTTTCTTGGAGGTACATTCACCTGATGCTGATTTTCGCTCTCATGATTATATTGATGTCCTACATATACTCTGTGTCGTGTTCGATCATGTTTGTGTTGTTGTGGGGATCTTTGCAGGTTGATCAAATCTTTCAAAAATTTGAATGCGCTGGCCAATCCGACCGAGGTGTTGTCCGCAATGTGGTCAGATGGAGCATACCAAGGTTGCTTGAGGTATTTCCTGTTTCTTTTCTTTCTTTCTTTTTGTGGTGTGCTTTGAGTGGTGTAAGGTTTTCTGTATTGAATAATGTAAGTGTGGCAATTAGTCAAGCCATTTTCAGGAGGTAGACTGAGCGGAGAGTTTCTTGGCTGTAGTTGTCTACTGATGTTAGAACCAAATCTACCAAGCAAGGATCTCGAACTCAAGTTATATTAGTGCTCAAATCGTCTGTTGAAGAATAATTTTATGAGCTGGTTGAATACTCAAGATATATGAAGGGTGTAAGGAGTATATCTTTTGTTGCGTTAGGTTTCTGTTCTCAGTTGCACTACTCACATCTGAGATTAGGTCAACAAAAACTTAACTTATTACTGAGTTGATTATTTCTTTTAGGCTGCAGCATGTGTGTGCATATATTGCTTATGTCACAACCTGTCTGAATAAGCTTCGACAATATTACATAGTGGTATTAGTATGTATATTCGTCCTAGTACAAAATGAATTTTCTCAGAGGTTGGGAAAAAATTCAATTTTTTCGACTGCCTTTGTCAAGACAGGAATACTTTTAAGAGCTGAGGCATCAGATAAAAAAGGAAAATGCTTAGATTCTGGTGCAGGCGTGAAGCAGAAATCATGTGAAAATATGGATGAGTGAATGCAAATATTTATATTCAATGTGGATGGACCTTCTCTCTTTTGGGTTTCTTTAAATGGAAGGTTCATCTACCTAAAAATAAATTGAAACAAAAATTTGAACTATTTGGTGGTAAAAGTTCCCTGGCCAAGGTCTTCGGCAAAAAGTCGATCTCCAAGAATGATCTGCAGAAGGTTTTCCCTAAGAAGTGCAGGAAACAGGTTACAGTTTATCAATTCAGATTGTGTGTAGTTGTTACAAGTTGTCTCTGCATGCTCTGTTTAGTTCATCCAACGATATGAAAAAGTAAATCTTAGATATACTACCATTATTTTGTGAATAGAGCTGGTGCTATATGTCAATCTTACTTCTGCCTTATTTACGTGTCAGATATAGTTCTTTTTTTATCTGTTTAATAGGAGCAAGAAGGCGCAACCCTGCTTGTGTCTGCCAAATTTTCTGTTGTCTCGGCACGTAACATCTATCTCGAGTTTGAAGAGGTTTGTCTTGTCTCTAACTAATATGGGAAGGCAAAGAATTTCTCGTTTTGGTGAACAACTAAATAACTATTATTATTCATGTCTCTATAATCACGAATTCTTTTTGCATAAGTTTTTTGAAACTAAATTTTAGTTTCAATTAATCTTTGAACAGAATATTTTGCATGATAGATAACTAGCTTGCAGCAGCTTACTGTTTTTTCATTTATTTATTACCAGGGTTCACAGTTGATTGATAACTTGATAAAGGTCACAAAAATGTTTACTCATTCTTTACATGATCCTGTTATTTGACAGATAGCTATTCAGAACATAAATATCAGTGAAGAATTACAAGCTCTTTTGGCTCCAGCAATACTACCTAGGACGTTTTTAAATTTGCAGGTATCGTAGGTCCAAGTTTGGATTGAGTTTAGCATCCCCTCATAGAGGATTTATTTATGTCATATTTATGGTGGTGATTCTTCTTCATAATTGAGGAAACTTGGTCACAAAAGTAATGATAATCTTCAAAACCACCATCCTGAGTTTCTAGTTATTTAAAAAAAAAAAAATACGAGAGAAGTTTTAGAATTATGAGACACCCATTGTGGTTCAGTTTTAAACTTAACTTTTATCTCGTTCAAGATTGGAGAAGGCACTCAATCGAACACTTATGTTCAAATAATGTAAGCCCTAAGTAAGAGTAAAGGAAGAATGGAACCTCAAATATTTTTTAGGGGAATTTTCGAACTTCTCGCTTTTCTTTTTTTGTTATTACTACAAATCTCACGGTGTAGTTTTTTTAACTATACCTCAATGAAATTAAGGAATTTTTTGTGATCAAACTCAATTATCATTAATCATCTAACTTAATGGTTTTGAAGACACGACCTATATCTCATGAAAGAGAGTGCATCCTTTGCATTCAGTTATTGATAATTTACTACATTTAAACTTGACTCATTAGTCTTGAGATATTTGGTTACAGTTGCATTACTCATGGCCAGAAATCAAGTTCTTTACACTTCAAGTTAATGGCATAGTCAAGTACCATCGAAATTTTGAACCTAATCGAATCATTAGCCCAGAAGTTGAGATTGTGTAATGTCCTTTTGTATTCATTTGTAGATCTTGCAGTTCATTAAATCTTTCAAAGCCCAATTTCCCGTGAGAAGTCCACAGAGGTACATTATACTTCGTTGGTTTCAACTCTCAACCACCTTCAAAATTAATGTACTTTAGTAAACAAAGATGATTTTGCAGGCGGTCTGTGGGGGGATTATATTACCTGTCATACCTGGATAACAACATGCTCTTGGGCCGTTCAGTTGGTGGTGGGGGCATATTCGTCTTCACAAGGACTCAAGCACTCACCTTCTAGAGAGTCGCAAGGAGAATAATGAAGATATGCACATCTGTAAGTCATGTATAGACTCTTATGTGAATCACAATTCATAGGTCCTTCTATAGTCAATGATCAATACTCGGACAGATACACTAAAATCTCTTACATCCCAAGGAATATAAGGTTCGTTTGGACAGGTTTTTTTGGACCCCAACTTGTCCGAAAAATGGGAAACTTTACCATCCGAATCATATATGGTTTGTTTGGATTGGATTTGTAGTCCCAGGACTCGTTTAAAAATGCAAAACTTTACAATCCGAATCATGAAGTGCATTTTATAGTTCTTCTTATAAAATGCACTGGTGAAACCCAATCAAACCCGATCGACCTGGGAATTGACCCGGTTGGGTCAACTCGATTTGACTAAACTATTATTTTTTTTTTCTTTTACTTTTTTATTTTTAAATATAAATTTAAGTATATGTGTATATGTGGTAATTATTTATGATAAAGTACAATATTATTAAGGTTTTGGGGTATAAAATTTACATATAAATAATTTCTTTTTATTATTAGGTATAGTTATAAGATAAAAATTATATAAAATAATTTAGAATTTTATAAAATGGATTACCCGGTTCAATAATTGACTAATTGACTAGGTGACCTGGTAGTTGGACCGATATCCCGGATTCCAGCTCGAGTTAATCACATGTTTGGGTTTTTAACACGTTGCATATAAATCTGAATTGAACGAGATAGGGGTTGGCTCAATTTCTAATCATAGGGCTGTATTAGTATTGCCGGTTAAAAAGTAGTTGTGTCATTGATTTTGTCATGGTTGAACATGGGAAATTAGCCGTCCAACCACTTTGATTGTCCAATATATTAAATATTTTAAACTTATTTGATAACAAGTAGTTGTGTCATTGTTTTGTGAGCATGGGAAATTAGCCCTCCAACCACTTTGACTATGCAATATATAACCAGTATTTAACCTGTACAAACAATACAACCCAAATTCTTCCTTATTATTTCCTACATTATCACGCAATATCTTTTGCAATCCTGTTGATCCACATTGATCATCAAGCCATTCCCCCATCATCTTGGCCGTTAATTGCAACCAAACACGTACACTACTGTGGCACAACTCCCGTTCTTTCAACCTCACCTGCACAAGCCTCTCGCCTAGACCGTGACCTTTCCATGTCCCGCACTTCCTTCCTGGCCGCCAGCAAGAACAACATCAGCGCCACCTCATCAATCGTCAGAGACCCCACTCACGCCCACTCGGTTTTGTCACCCGTGTACATGTTGGGTTGGTGGTTTTCGATGCTAACATGCATGCGAGTGATAAAATCGACACTCTTTGTAGGCGTGAGCCGGGTCTCGACAATTGATGAGGTGGCGCTGATGCTGATGCTGATGCTGCTGGCGGCAAGGATGGATGCGCGGGAGATGGAGAGGTCGCAGTTCGAGGCGGGAGGGTGATGGTGGGTTCAAAGATTGATGGAGAGTCGTGCGATAGGTAGTGCACGAGTTTGATTGCAATTAAAGTACACCCATCGAGTTCAATTCAGTCACCATGTCAACGAGAATATATATCTTATGGTTAGTAGAGTTAAAGGGATTGTATCGAAAATAAACCCGAATTTGATGTTTATAAGGAATTAATGTCTTATTTGTAACTAAAAGGAATTTCCTTAATTATGGAGGAGGGCTTGATGATCGTCGGCCGAAGAGATCCCGACGGTGATCAACATCATCATATGGATCAACACGATTGCAAAGAATGTGCGAGGCATATTGTATGTAACTGAGTTAGGAAGAAGAATTTCGGTTGTATTGTTTGAGGCAAATTTTATCTTTGGTCCATTATAACAGTGTTGACAGATATCAAACTTGATACATTAATTTATCAAAATCATAAAAAAGAAAAGTACACTAATCATTAATGGCAGAATAATGCCCGATTGTTTAAATTTATCATGGGCTAGGCCGAGGCGTAACGTGAGTTGATCATGGATCGAATATTTATTTAGTTTGTACATATATTTTTGGACGGGCAATTGACTAAGCATGAGCTGCAATTGGTCTTATGGTGAGTCATCCACCTAAACTCGATGGTAGATCCCAGTGGAGTTAACCCGGATTGGAAACAATCCAATTTTTCATGGATCAAAATTTGAGTGGGCAAATGAACTCTGATAATTGGTCTAAAACTTTACAAGTACGATAGTCTCAAAGAGAAGAATCCAACGGTGGATCACCCACTTGAAACAAACATCGCACAGTTATCGAATTGGTCCGAAAAAAAAACAACGAATTTTATCTTGCTATTCGCGATTAGTATATCTTTCTTGATAATTTTGGCAAATTAATTTTTTCGAATGATGTCTACCAAATATAACTTTTTAGATGATTTTGAAAATTTAATATATTGAGTGATGTCTACCAATATAATACATATTTTATGAAAAGAGGTCAAGTAGAACAAAAATAAAATTTTGACTCTTATTTGTACATATATTAAATTCTGGTTACATATTGGATATTGGATAATCAAAGTGATTAGAGGGCTAATCTCTCATGTTCAACAATGACAAATTAATTTGAATATCGACCAACTTAGACTTTCAATTTTATGAATAATCATTTTACATGTTCGATTTTTGTTGTATTAAGAAAAAGTGAAGTAAAGAAATATTTCATTTTCCCCACTACTGTGTGTGGGTTCAAATGAAAGTCCTTTCATATAATTGTTGGTTAGACTTTGAATTTTAAGAATAATTTATTAATGATTTTATTTTACATGTTCGATTTTTGTTGTATTAAAAAAAGTGAAGTAAAGAAATATTTCATTTTCCACACTACTGTGTGTGGGTTCATATAAAAGTCCTTTCATATCATTGTTGCTTAGACTTTTAATTTTATGTATTATTTATTTATGATTTTATTTACATGCTCGATTATTGTTGTATTAGAAAAAGTGAAGTAAAGATGCAACGAGCCCAATATAGATTCATTTTCTTTCTTTCTTTTGTTCTTTGGCGAAACGAGCTGCAGGTTTTAAACGCAAGCCCAAGCCCAACTGTAAACTGACTGAATTCCAAAAACAGCAAATTATGACGAATTCCAAAAATAGCTGCCTTTGTTTAATGGTTTTTTTTGCCTAAAAAGAGCTTTTTCATCTATTAGCTGTTTGACTTTTTACAATTAGCTAAAAAACATGTTTGATAAACAACTTTTACAATTAGCTTTTTTGGCCCAATCAGCCAATGTGGGAAACGCTGCTTTTGCTAGCGTTTGATGTTGGCGGTTCAAGATAAAAAAAAATACAAGTCCTAATTGCCCTCACTTATACCACACGGATATAAACTAGACAACACTCTCTTCAATCTCACAATTATAGAAAAAGCCATTTTTAATCAAAACTTGTGCACTGCTCGTACTTTTTATCCAAACCTATAGCAATAAAATATATATCACAATTTTCATATTTAAAAATATAAATAATATTTATTTTTTCAAAACTATAATTAATGAACATAAGAAAAATATTTATAAATGTCATTCCAACTAATTCTAGTATAATACTTAACAACTAATTTTACCAACTATTTTATAAAATTTTAAACATATATAATTTTAGTTACTTAGATGTAAATGAGAACTTTTTAGAAATTGTTAATGTAAATTTTAGTTACTTAGATATTACTTATTTAGTTATTTTAAATAATGATGACTTGTTATTAGGTTTGTTTATATGAGGTTATTTACTCAGTTAAGAATTATATTTTTTTATTATTATTTATATTTTATTATATTTTAAATAAATTTAATAAATATTTAAATATTAATTATTTTTATTTCCTAAATAATTGTAAGTTCAACATAAATAAGAATGATAAATTATGTTGATGTCCTTATAAATAATTTTACATGTTAACAGCTAACTAGAAATAGCTAATTTTACCAAACACTCTTCTATAAACCGCTAACACAATCATCTGGTCAAAACAGCTAACACAATCCGCTGGTCAAAACCGCTAATGCAATCAGCTAACAACTATCAGCTAACTGCTAATTACCAAACAAGGTCAATGTCTCAATAGGAAGTTACACCAACTCAAAATTCAAATAAATAACTATTCTCTTTCTCTCTCTTCCTCTTTCTTTCTTCTCTCTTCCTCCACACTTCTCGTTTTTCTCTCTTCTTCTTCAAAATTTAATGCCTACAGATAAAAAACAACAACACAAAAATAAAAAATGAATCAATTGGTTATATACATAATAAAAATTAATTAAATTGCCTAAAAGCAACGGAAAAATTGTTAAAAATAAAATTAACAACAAAAATAATAATAAAATATAATACACACAGACAAAATTATAGTAAAAAATCAGATAAAACAAAGAAGTGAAAAACTTCAATGAAACAACAAAACAATAACATAACAATAACAATTAAGCAACATGAAAACAACTGTTAATGCATAACAATTCAAAATATTTAACAACACCATATTTGATCTTAACATATCGTCTTTCCACACACAAAAAACCCAAAACAGGAAGAGAATAAAATTCACAAGAAATTACTATCTTATTCACTAAAATAATCTATGTCAACACTACAAACAAATCTCACCAATGAAATCAGAAAATCAGACTAATCCCGTGATTTTGTAGTTGAGAAACAGAAACTAAAAGCCAACATGCGTAAATTTGAATCAGAAGCACCAAACCAACATGCGTAAATTTGAATTAGAAGCACCAAGCCAACATGCGAAACGCACTTCAGTCCCGTGCTCGGTAGGTCCAACAATCCTTGCACGCAGCCAGGACGGCCGCCGCGGCCGCCACTCCCCGCCCATAAACGACTCGCGTCCATGAATTTCAGAAACCAAGTAGTTGCATGGCGCGGAGATGCCACGATTAAAGAAGCTTTGCGGTTTTTAAAAAGAACCATCTTTACCGATTGAAGATGTTGTTTTTGCCGTTCATTCACTCCTAAAATTTGGAATGTGGATTTGGGGCAAAATTTTGGGAAATAGATTTGGAGGAAAAATTAGATCCAGGAGAAAGAGAAGATGAGGTTTATAAGGTTAAATAACATGATTGGGATGTGAATTTGATGAAAAATTATAAGAAAATCAAATTAGGAAAATCTGTTTCATACAATCGAAAAAAGGAAGAAGAAGCATAAAAAGAGAAAGAAGAAGGAATGAAAATGGAAGAAAGAAAAAGGGTAAGAATAATGAATGAAAATTGGGAATAGAGAAAAATAAAAAAGGGAAGGTGAAAAAGGAGAAGAAGAAGGAAGCAACTAGAGAAAGGAAGATACAGGAGAGAGAAAAACCAATCAATTATTAAATTCTAAGAAAGACTTATAAAAAAACCATTTTGAGGATAAAAAAGAGTAAATTTGTCTAAATAATAAGTGAGTGTTTTTATGTAAAATCTATACTTATATAATAAGAATTAACATTTATCCAAAATAGTAGGTCAAATTATAGTCAATGTCGGATTTGCATTAAATATTTTCCAAAACTGGTAAGTTTTTGTCCTTTTCACACTTCTCATTAATTATGTCCTTTTCACACTTCTCATTAATTATGTCATTTTCACACTTCTCATTAATTATGTCATTTTCACATATCTAATTAATTCATTAATTACGACATAATTATCATAAATCATTCCATCTGAGCTTTTATCGTTAAAATGTATAGCGATCTGTTATGACCTTATCCCATTCCATGAAGCGTCCTTATCGCGTTCTATTTTCTGGTAACCACTCTATATCAATAACCGGATATTTGGTTAATGATAGCACACGTCTTTATTTCAAGGAGCGGATATTCTTTGACCTTTAATTAATCTGAACTGATTGCCTTGACTTTTCAATTTTTAAAAACTCTTTTTTTAAATATTTCGGCTTAAGATTCGGATTTCATTATACAAGTCATCGGATTGTTTGAATGAAAATGAATGAAAAGAACACCAAAAACAGGTAGCCTTATTCATATAACCAATCCTAAAATATTAGTTTGTTCACCAAAAATATTAGTTTGATCTTTAGGATTTGTCTTGTAGCGCCCCATTTGTTCCGGAATTAATTAGAGATTTTTTTTATTATTTTATTTTATTTTATTTCGAAATTATTTATTTGAGCTCGATAATTTTATTTCGATTATGTGCTCATAATTGTTAATTGTATTAATTTTAATATCGAGTCGAATAGTACTATTATTTTATTAAACTGCCAGAGAGAAATAATTACTTGATGATGTATTTATTAGTGTACGCTAATAAATATATATCATGTCAGTTTCGTGAATTTAAAAGATTACGAGTCGTCATAATTTATTTTTCCGAGCGTTATGCATATTCGGAGTTGATGATTTTGAGCCCGATAAATCACTAGTCGAAATCAGCAGATTTGTAAAACCGTTGTTTACGAATTAATTGAGATTAATATTATTAATATTTTTATTTTAAAATAATGTATGTATTAAATAATTATTTCTCGGTTTTTATTTATTTATCGTGCGATTAATTGAGTCCGAGTATACCCGCGTGAACCAAACCGGCCCGAGTTTAACCAGTCCAAGACCCGGTTTCCCCATTTTCGTGTGATGTGTGTGCATGTGGTTACATGTGATAAAAGCCAAACCAAAATTTACATTATTACCTATAGATACAAACATGTATCTATCTCCCTCACATGAACACCTTCAGCAAGATTCTTGATTCGTGAGTTGCGGCAACCACATGTTTTTCTTCTTTTTAAATTTGATTTCACCGATCCGATCTCACCATCCCTCATCACCTTCACATTTCTCTCTCAAACTCGCCGCTGCCATCATCATCACCATCCTCGCCGTGCATCACTACCAATCATCTCGTCATCCTCCTCTCGATCCCATCATCGCCATCGTCTTCCCGTCGCCACCAGCAACTCGCGACCAACCTTCGGCGACCACTGTTCGTGTTTTCCGGTGAGTTCGAGCCAGTCAGCGAACCCCGACGTGAACGACACCACAAGCAGGCTTTCTTCCCGGCGAGCCACTCCTCCGCCGCGACCAACAGCAGCCCGACCTCCGTTCGAGCAGCTCCTCGGCTTTCCATCTTCCGGCGAGCTGCTGCCGGCGTGAAGTTAGCTTGCGGCCACCCTCGGTTCCTTTCATTATCTCGAGTTTCGTTCGTGAGCCGATTTCCAACCCGTTCGGCCGACCCGTTGTTCGGCCCGTTTTTCCTCCGTTAGCTCGTGAATTTTCGAAAGCGGGTAACTCATTCGAACCCTCTCGTTATTTCGGCCGTGTTCGTATATTACATATACGTATTACCGATTATTTGTTTTAGTCGGATTTTAGTTAGAATTATTATCGGCTCGTATATGTCGTTTCGTTTATCGTGTTATGCTCGTAACCTCGTTAAACCGAATATCATGTTGTTGCTATGTTGAACCTCAATTTGCTCGTTTTATTTGCTGTCGAGAAAGTATATTGATCGTTGTCGAGTTTCGAACCAACCGTTTTGTATTCATTGGTATTTTATATGAAAATACGTTTTTCGCTGTTCTGTTGTGTTGCGGTTTGAGCCATCATAGACTGAATATTTGAAGTTGTGACCTTCATGAGATATGTAGTATGTTCAGTTCGCTATATCTGGACTTTAGAATTTCTCAATTCCGATCTATATCGAAAAAGTTATGATTTTTACAAGATTTGTTGTACTTCCAGTTTTTCCGTACCCGGCAGCATAATTGGACTTAATATTTGATCTGTTTTTCATGTCAAAATGTGCTCGTATGAACTTACACTCTTCATGAAAGTTATAGACCTGTCTTTTACCTTTCAAATGAGATAAATTTCATGTTGATATATGCACTGTGGCTCGAGTTGTGATTTTATGAAGTTAGATATGCACGAGTTAGGAATTATCATTTTGGCAGAAATCTGAAACTGAATGTTAATAGATTTTGCACCATCTAAATGATCTCATATGCTTATGTGTTCTAAATGAAAGTTGTAGATGCTTTCTTAAGATTTTATTTGAGACTTCAACCATATCATTTTGAGGTCTGTAGCTCAAGATAAATGTTAAAAACTGAGGTGCTGTCCATGTCATTATGTTAGTTTTGACAGATTTACTGAATCACATGTTTTGTGTTTAAACTCGTGGATAATGTGATTATCTGCCAATGTGATCTTCAGCGAAGTTGTAGACAATCGAGTTGCCTATCATGTGGTTTTTAAATTTCATCAAAAGCATGTATGTAGCTCCAGTTAGATAGTAAATACTGAAGTCTGGTCAAGTTTATTGTCCCAGCTTTGGACTGTGACTCAAATTTTAATGTGTGTTGATTTATCACCTGTTAAATGACCTTATTTGCTTTAAGTGCCTTCATAAGAATTGTAGATTCATGACTTAGGACTCCAATGCAATTTGATTTATGTTCATATAAGTTGTGTACTGTAAGTTATATCGGTTTTTAAAACGCTGCCCGGGTCAAGTTTCCAAAACTTATGTGATATTTTCGAAAATGTGTTTTCCCTTGTTTTAATGCGTGCTTAAATGATTTCGTGATCTTAGTTAGACTTAGTGATTATAGAATAGTCTTTGATAAGGCTATTTTACCAAATGTAGGTGTTTGACGAGTCGACCTCGCCGCCTACCTTATTTTGTGTTTTCTTCGATCGCTACCAGGTGGGTTCATTTATGTTGAATCTACATTTATCGCACTTGTTATTTCATATAAATGTTTGTCGCGATAACTTCTGTATGCGTGAGAACCTTAGTCTAAGTGTCCTGACGGTAGTGCTTTTGACGAATGCATAATCAGTGGAAGTCACCTGCCCGTCGTATCCGGGAGGTGGGCGCCCGAATCCGTGTAGAGCGGAGGGGATTGTCTGAACGCCCGAATCCGTGTAGAGCGGAGGGGTATTTCAACTTCACTGTCTCCAGGATAATATCCTATGCCCGTTGCATCCGGGGTGGGAGTGCTTCCAGTTACATCCTTGCCGATATCTGGTCGGAAGGTTTGTTGTATGTACATAGGAGGTTTGCGATAGGGCCTAATAGGGAGTTAGATCTGGATTCTATACATACATTAATTATAGTTATGAATCTTTATGCGAAATATACTGTGCGGTAATGGTGAGTATGATGGTTGTACTCACCCCTATTTACTTTTCTGTCCTCTTGTTCCTCTTCCTATCCTTTTAGGTTGAGCATGGCTGGCGGCGGCAGCGAGAGACGATCGAGTGGTGGTCGTTGGATTGTGTGTTGCTTGCTTCCGTTTTTCTTTCTATTATCATGATATACCATTTGTTTAACTTCGAATATTTATGCTTCCGCTTTATTTATTTCAAACATGTTGGAATAATTAATTATGCATAATTGGACTTGAGTTTTATGAATAATTGGGATTTTATTTTGATCTGTTAAATTCTATCTACGCAAATGTTTATTTGTTTTAGTTGTTTAAGTAGCGCCCGTTGACTATTAAAGTTTAAATTGAGATTTTGCGAAAAATAAACTCTGATTTTTATAAATAAATTCGGTAAATTCTTTAAAATAAAACGGGGCGTTACATGTCTCTTTTGAAAATATTAGTTTGTGATAATGAGGAGTTACCAAATAATCAAACTCATAATGTTGTGTACAATGAGGTTTTTAATAATATATGATTGTTACCGAACTTTTTATGATTCAACAATGTTCCTATGTATTTTAATGATTTCAATTTCGATCCTAATGCACGTGAGGTTATATTATTCTTCCAAATTTTACATCCCGTGCATCACATATTAGTGTTTAAATATAAAGATAGAGGGTGTCATTAATTCGTCTTCTTATACATCTGCAAGCCCAATATTTAAAGTTAAAATCCCAACCTGTTCAATTTACGATTTTCTCTTTTTGGTTTCTAAAAGAAAAGTCTATTGTTTTGTTTAACAAGAAAAAAGGGAGGGAGCTACAACAAAGGAGTTCTAACAACACAAATATGGTGACTTTTTTAATAAATGTAATTAAAATTGATGTATTTGTCATGGTTTTTAAAAAGCGTCAGTAAAGATAAAATTATACCAACACTTTTTTAATAATGTAATCAAATTATGTGAGAGTGTTACCATGTTAACCAATATTGAGACATTTATTTAAAAGTATAATTAAATCATGAGGTGTTATACAAAAGTGTCGTTATATTTAGCTATATAGCGACACATTTTAAAAAATGTACTAAAATAATGTCACAATTTTTACTAATATGCCAAAATTTATTTATTTGAAAGTGTAATTACATGATACATTCTGATGGCCGTCGAGAACTTGACTGGCGAGGCTCTTGCCTGGTTCGACGGTGTGATTTGTTTCTCATAAATTAGGGCCGACTACGCCTAAAAGTAATTGTGGTTTGCTGTATTTCGTTGTTGGAATTTGTGCTATCGTTTTGCTCGCCTAATTTAAAAACTTTTTTTGTGCTATCCAAAATTTTCAAAAGCCTAAAAACCCTAGCGGCGGCTGCGAGGCAACGGACGATCGACGATGGTGTAAGAAGCAGCTGTGACAGTGATGGAGAAAAGGCAACGAGATCTGCGAAACGAGCCGGCGATATAGAGATAGCACGAGACCTGGCGAACTGGCGACAGAGAGATAGGGGAGACCCGGCGGAGCGACGAGAAGGCGACTGGGATAGAGGAAGATCCGATGCGGCGGCAAGCCGGCGACAGTGCGAGAGAGAGTCCCGACGAGCAGCGAATCAGATTCATTCAGCCGATACATTATGGTAAATATGGCTGAACTTTTTGGCTTATTTGTGCGGGAGTCATTTTTTTTTTTATTTTGAACGATGTTGCGATTTTTTGCTTCGATTGGACAACCCGCGTGATTGAGTCTGTACTCGAGAAGTTACAAAGTGAAAGGAATGTTTGTGAGGTGAGACATAAATTGACGTGGTTTGAACGTGGTTTGAATTGGTTTGCCCCATTTTAGAGACATGGGCTGGCCTGCAGTGGAGAGACTGTAGAGATATTCTTTTCGGCTGGTTGCTTGCTTGACGGCTGTTTCTTGTTTCGTGCCCTGGTATGTTAGAGAAAATGGGAACTTTTCGGCGGGACTTGAATATGATTTTGTTTTTTCTGAGCACTAATTATCCCAATAATTATTCCAAGCTGCCCATATTGTCATATTGAAGCTCTGAAGCACCTGCATTTTATTCTTTGACAACCTTAAATGATCAGGTAAGCGGTTATTGGCTTAGGTACTTATATGGTTTTTTAAGCAGTATCATACAAAGGATGGTCAAAAGGAGATTGTTGAGAATTGGCTGAAGGTATGCTTCTCAAGTTTACATATTTTATGTTTTTCATGAAAAACATATTTAGATGTTCACTTCATCAGTATCTAAAGGGTTACAATGGATAGCAGGGGTTTGTTATTTTTGTGTATCTGATTGAAGTATTAAAACTCATAGGGCTATAGATAATGACATGCTCTTTTCATCTATAATTATGTAACATGTAAAAAAAATTACATGAAGAAGACAAAGTCCATTCCCATTTCACATTGAATCATGAATCAAGGCTGCTAAACCAGTTACTGATAGTATTATAAATTACTCTGGTCTACTTCTATTATATGTGTCAAATTTGAGATCAAAATATAACTTGCTAAAGATGTATGGACACTACCTAAAGGCACAAAATTGATTGTCCAGTGCAATAATTTAGGCAACCAATTAAAAGAAGTGGTGGAAGCTTTGTCAACCCAGACGTAGAAAAAATAGTGGTAATGTCTTTAGCCATTCTTAATTTTATTTGCATTGAAAACAAAAACAACTATGTAATGCTAAACTTAATATATCATTTAATGGTAAGGTTGTTTACATAAGAGCGACAAATGTTCTTTTTTTTTTTCTTGTTAATATATAGAGCTCAATTGGTTTGGTAAGCAATTTTACTTTCTCTAAATCTCTGTCAATTTTTTTTTTATAGGACTCAACTACGAACATGATTTCTGAACTTAGTGCAACATTGCAAAATGGAGATGCTGGTATACTTCAAAATGAAGTCTTCCATGAAATGATTTCAGAACTTAGTGCAACATTGCAAAATGGAGATGTGGATATACTTCAAAATGAAGTCTTTCATGAACTCTCCTAAGAGGATCAGTATGGACGAGTTAAAGGATATGGTTTAGGGTGACCCCGACACAAGTTGGTGTTGGTCAAACCTTTCACTCAAAAGAACGACAATCAAGTGATCTTGAGAGCATGCGAAAAGAACTTGGTGATATGCAGACCACTTATGAAGCAAAGATAGAGAAGTTGACAGCTGATTATGAAAAATGCTATAGCAAAGTTGAAAGATGACATGAATCGAATGCAAAGGGAATTCTTGAAATTTGGAGAAATAATGTCACAGGTAAATATTTTTATATTCATTTTATTATTTCATATAAATTCTCAATTTTTATTTTCATGATGGTGAAGTTATATAATCATTAGAATATGCTCGACTTCTCAGAAAGTGCTGGAAAAACATGATTCCTCTTGAAACGTATATTGGTAAGTAGTTACTTTTAAATGTTTCATGTGAAATTGTATTTGGTATTCATATATGAATTATTTTTTTCTAGTTGGGTCAGTTTGATGAATATAAATTGATATCAATTTTTGTTCTTTTATTTTAAAACAGGGCTGCACTTAATATAAGGAGCGTATGGCAGGCACAAATATCGTCACCTACCTTGTTTATTCTACATTTTTCTGAATTATTCGAAATTGTTTTATTAGACAATGATGTGGTTTCTTTTTATTATGTTATTGAAATTTCAACCTTTAATTTATTTTCTATATTTATTGTGGATATTATCATTGTTCGAGTTTTATTATAATAATGGAATCTCTAGTATGTAGATGAAAAGTATTATATGTGTAACTAAAAATCTTGACATAATATTGTTGCTGATTTCATAATAACAACGCATTAAAAATGTGTCGCATATTATATTTCTTAACGCCCATATTTTGTGTCACCAGAAATTATAATGACGCAATTAAAAAAGTGTAATATACTGAAAATTACTAACAATATAATTTCATGTCACAATAATTCATATTAATGACGCTATAAAAAAGTGTCATGCATTGTGATTTACCGACGCTAGAATTTTATGTCACAATGCAAAATAATAATGACGCGCTAAAAAAAGAGTCACCATTGAAAATTACTAATAGTAATATAATGTGTCACTAAATTATGTACTAACGACGCACTTTTGAAAAAGTGTCGCGCATTAAAAATTACCTACGCATCTAAGTTACGTCACAAATAAATTCGTGACATCAAATTTAGCAACGCAACTCGCGACACTTTTGCAAGTATAGGTAAATTAATTTGTGACACTAATAAATGTCACCAAATATAAAAAAAAAAAAAAAGCGTCTGCTAAATGCATTTTTTGTTGTAGTGTTAAAGTTTGGTACAAAAGTTGCCCCAAAATAGTGCAAACGGTGTGATAATTTAAAAGGTAAATGCATACCAAGATATTTATAATTTTATAAAATAAGCCTATCTTTTTTTTCTTCTTCTTTGTTTTACTTTCTTAATTAGTTTAATGACCTATGTTGTCAAAATTGATTTGATTTATTTAACTAGTACCTTGTAACAAACTAATAAGTTAAAATATTCATGAAATGACAAGCTCAACAGCCAACAACAGCAAGTAATTAAATTGGTGCAAATTAAATTAAAGTTGGAATTGTAGTTGAAAGGATAAGTGGTTGCTTCGTCAATTGTTGGCTAAAATCATGATTAAGGTTAGAATTTAGGCGAAAAAGGATAATCATTATATTAAGACATGGCCAATGACTTCATAACGGTATTTTGCATTAGTATTACATTATTTTAACTTTTACCTAAAAAAAATGAAAATAATTATCTTAAAAGAACTTTTTATCTTGGTTTGTTACTGTATGATCATGATTATTAGCACTTGCTTATTTGTATGTGTTTTGTGGCAACATGCTAAATAAAAATGAAGGTTTCATTTTGCTATTTACACGTAGAAAATGGTTAGTTAGTAGTGCTTCTTGTTCGTGCATGATAGGGTTTATATTTCTGGAAAATAATCCTTGTATTAGTAGACTTTTCCGAAAGATATTGGTAGACAATTTAATTTGCTCAATTGACTTACATATATCAAATTAATCAGAGAAAAGCATGTTACACCCAACATCTAAATTTTTTACAAATTCAATTAATATATATATATATATATACACATACCTATATATATTCATGTGATGCTAAAGAAAATAAGAAAGGAAAATATATTTTCTTTTGAAAACCCGGAAATTTAATAAGTTTGGAAACATTTATATTTAATAATTAAATATCGAATTCTATTTTACACTTAGTTTCTCCCGTATAGATAGTATTATGTCTTTACATGTAGATCTTGTTTGATAATTAGCGTCTCAGGGCTAAATTAGAGGTTTGTCTGTTAGCACATCTAATTTAATTGTTTCATTAGTAAACGTTTGAAACAAGTTTTTTGGATACAAAAAGTTAATTTCGAAAAAGCTCAGCATAAGAACTTATTGGAATAAAGGATGGTAAAATGAGTTGTTTTTAATTACATATCAAACAACTAATTATTTACCAAACACTTTGCAAAATCAGTTATACTAAATCATTTAATTGAATCTGTCAATTCAATCGGCAATGTGCTATGAGCTAATTCAATAAACTATCCGCTAAATGTACATGAGATATTTAGTTTGATACCATTCACTAAGCTATTATGTTTTTTATTACATTGATTAAACCATTTACAAAACTATATAAGTAAATAATGCATATATACACACATATATATATATGTATAATTATATATTGTGTGTGTAATCACAAGTAGGGTTGAGCACCATATTCAGAGAATACTGAACCGAACTGTAATATAAACCTTTGATCATTTGACTTCTTTGAATCAAACCGAACCAAAAGAATAATCAGTAAGGTTCTGGAAAATTTTATAAATATCCGTGCTGAAAATCAAATCAAACTACTCCATATCGTACTGAATCAAAGAACCGAATATAATAAAATATGTGTCTTGTTCATTATATTAATTTATTGCTATATAAATTTGAGTATTTTTAAAATAACTAATAGTATATAGTAATAACAATTAAACTTAACTTAAATTTCATACTTAATATTACTTGACCTACCATTAATACTTTACTTATTTTTGAAGGAAATATTTATATTACATTCGTTCCTATTTTTATTTCTCTCATTTCATTTTATAGTTAAAATTATATGAAAAATTAGAGAAATAATATTTTTTCAAGAATTATATTAGATTTTGCTAGGGTTTCAAATTTGCATCACTAATTGCAAAAAGTAAGTCTTAACTCAAATTGTGATTTATTTTATAGATTTTTAAAGTTTATTTCAAAATAAAATCTGTAACATGCTTTAAGATTTAGAATGGAAATAAAAATATATATAATGGATAATAATTAGTAGAAGATATAAAAACAATAAAAAAAATCTAAATAGCCGATTTGAAATGTATAGACAACCTTGAATTCTTAGTCGAACCGAAAAATAAAATTGTAAATTTACTTTTATTGATCTCGAAATTTGGTCGATTCCAAAGATTTATAAATGTACCAACCAAAACAACTTATACTCACCTTCATGTATGATACTCCAATAAAATTTATTACACTAACTTGTGTAATTATATATAATTAGATTAGATTCTACCCTAAACATATTTGGTTGTAAAACTTTTTTTTTTTTTTTTTAAACATACATTAAGTTGTGCACGCGGCAATCAATAACCATAGCCAGCTAAATGGGTTGAGATATTAATGTTGTGAATATGAAAGAGTGGTATGTAGCAAGTTACATTTCTAGAAGAGTTTGTTAATCAGCAGAATCAGTAGGTCCAAACGTGATAAAGGAAAAACATAATTTCACCTGCCGCTCTTTCAAATTTTACAATTATGTGCTGATTTTTATTTTTATTTTAAACCATGCATGATCTTTTCTTTATTGGCAAAATAAAACATGTTGTATATTCCGATGAACGGAAGATGACGTGACCGGTTACTATGTCCGCAGTGCCGTCTATTTAGATAATAATATATTATTAAAAAAAAAAAATTGTACTTCACACAGTACTACTTTTTCAAAATTGCAATTAAGTCATTTTATGATTCTTGACAAAACGATACTTGATATTTTTTTCCAAAAAAACTTATTTTACAATAGAAAACCCATTTTTCTATACATAAGGATCGTGCATTTGCAAATAAAAAGTTAAACCTCAAATTTAAATTGATTCAATAGAGTAAAAAAATCTTGTCATAACAACAAGAAAAATCTGCATGATCCAATTAATTACTACACCATAAATAGACATATTATGATCCAACAATGAGATTTTTATTTTATGTTTTATTTTTTATTCTTTTTTTGATAAACAATGAGAAAATTAAAAGTTGGACTTTCCACTTATTCGGAAAAGCACAATAGAACTTTTGGACTAGCGATTGATGACTATAGAACTTTTGTAACTAATCCGTTCCCTAAAAGCAAAATCTTGTGGCTGTATTATGAGATGTCTAATTTTGGTTTTCTAATTCATCGGATCATACAATTTTTTCTTGATGATTGAAGATCTTTTTGCTTACTAATTCATTTTAATTTAAGATTCTTAATTTTCTGCAAGTGTATGATCGGGAAAAATTCGATCCTACCTGCCCACATGGATTTTTAACCATTGATTTACACATAAACACACATACACACACACAGTTTTTAACCATTGATTTACACATTGTTAAAGAAAAGTGTAATTGAGCGGTGCAGCCAACTCATGTTGTATTAAAAACATTATAATTGTTGTCCATATTGCAACTTGAGCTGCTCATCATGAATAACCAATTATATATATTATTGCAATTTGTGAAATGAAACCGCGTAGAAGGTGGGACAATTGGCCAATCTGATTCCTTTCCTCTGCCTATAAATAGGCATATTCAGCAGAAGGAGAAATGCACCATAAGGAAGAAAAGAAGAGAAAGATAGAGAGAAAGAAAGAATAGGAAAATATAAAAAAAAAAAAATTATTTATTTGTTATCAAAATAACAAAAGATTGATATTTTTATTCTTATTTTTTAGTGCTCAATTCTCGACTCCGTTCTAGTTCGCCGGAGCTGGTAAATCTGGTGTGCTACAGATTTAGAGACGTTTGTCGTTGTATCTTTGGGGAAGTTACGCCTGAACCGTTAGCTGCCACACGGGGCGTATTCTTCTTGCGGAAAGAGTTTTACTCGCCTCGGCTAAAATCTTTCCGTTTTAGGTTTTAATTTATTTTTCAATTGTAATTTATTTTTTTTTCAGTTCTATTGTAATTTTCTATTTTTTAGATTATTTGTAAGAACTGAAAAATACATATCAGTTCGTAGGATTCCCGTGTATTTTTTATACCCAGTTGATAACAATCGCAAGAAGAATATCTCAACCTACTGGACTGATGGCTTCCACCGGAAATGGTTCCAACACTCAGCATCCGATCAATCATGTACCTGCTGTCCATGTACCTACTGCTGATAAGCCCGAAAAATTCAATGGGCTTGATTTTAAAAGGTGGCAACAAAAGATGCATTTTTACCAGACCACTTTGGGTTTGGTGAAATACCTAAAGGACGACCCCCCGGTTATTGCTGAAAATGAGACCAATGCTGAACTACGCACTGCGTACGAAGCTTGGGGGCAAGGTGATTACCTTTGCCGTAACTATGTCCTGAACGGACTTAGTAATGAGTTGTACAATGTGTACAGCTCGGTTGGTTCTGCCAAAGAGCTTTGGGCTGCTTTGGAGAAGAAGTACAAGACTGAGGATGCCGGGGCGAAGAAATTCGTCGTCGGCAAGTTTCTTGACTTCAAGATGGTCGACTCTAAGACCGTCATGTCCCAAGTGCAAGAATTTCAACTTATCTTGCACGATATCCATGCTGAAGGAATGTCTCTGAGCGAGTCATTCCAAGTTGCGGCCGTGATTGAAAAGTTGCCGCCGGGTTGGAAAGACTTCAAGAACTACCTCAAACATAAGAGGAAGGAGATGAGTCTTGAAGACTTGATTGTTCGTCTTCGTATTGAGGAGGACAATCGTAATTCATCGGGAAAAATTCCGATGATGGAGGCTCGTGCTAACTTGATAGAGCAAGGCAACTCGAGCAAAAGGAAGTCCCTAGACAAAGGGAAGCAGCCTGCCAAGGTTTGGAAGTTTACCGGAACTTGTTATAATTGTGGAAAGCCGAACCATATGGCTAAAGACTGCAAGAGGCCAAAGAAGGCTGGGCCAAAGAAAGGTAAACCGAGTGCTCTTGTGGCTGAACACGGCCCTGTGCCGGGTGAACTGACCGACTTTGATATGTCGGCTGTGGTGTTTGAAGCCAATATGGTGGATAACCCAAGGGAGTGGTACATCGATACTGGTGCCACTCGTCATGTGTGTTCCGATAAGGAGGTGTTCTCTGAATACACTCCTGCTAAGAGTCGGAAACTTTACATGGCAAACTCCGCCACGGCTGATGTGGCTGGAGTGGGCACTGTGGTGCTGAAGCTGACTTCTGGAAAGGAGTTGAAGCTTAAGGATGTTCTGCATGTCCCAGACATCCGCAAGAATTTGGTCTCCGGATCTCTTCTTGTTGAGCATGGATTTAGGCTAGTATTTGATGCTAAGAAATTTGTTCTTAGTAAGTTTGGAACTTTCCTTGGTCGTGGCTATCTCGACAAGGGTATGTTTAAAATGAATGTAATGGCCGTGAGCCGTGTAACCGTTTTAAATGATAATGAAAAGCCTATTTCTGTTTATACCGTTGAGTGTACTGATTTATGGCATATTAGATTGGGACATGTAAATCGAAATGCAATTAAACGGTTGATGAATTTAGAATTAATTCCTAATTCTAAAATTGAATCACATAAGAAATGTGAAATTTGTATTGAAGCAAAAATGGCTAAGTTACCTTTTCACTCGGTGGAAAGGTGTACTGAACCATTAGGCTTAATCCATACTGATGTATGTGATATGAAAAGTGTGCAAACAAGAACAGGTAAAAAGTATTTTATTACTTTTATCGATGATTGCACAAGGTTTTGCTACTTATATTTATTAAGAAGCAAAGACGAGGCTGTGGAAGCATTTAAAATCTATAAGACCGAAGTTGAAAATCAACTCGGCAAAAGGATTAAAATAATCCGAAGTGATAGGGGTGGGGAGTATGTAGCTCCTTTTGAACAAATATGTTCCGAATATGGCATAATTCATCAAACGACTGCCCCTTATTCTCCACAGTCGAACGGTGTTGCTGAACGCAAGAACCGTACGTTAAAAGAAATGATGAATGCCATGTTGATAAATTCGGGATTACCCCAAAACATGTGGGGGGAAGCTGTTTTAACAGCAAATCATATCCTGAATAAAATACCACCTAAAGGGAAAGATGAGACTCCTTATGAAATGTGGAAAAATCGTAAGTCGTCTTATAAATACCTAAAAGTGTGGGGGTGTTTGGCTAAGGTTTCAGTACCGGAACCCAAACAAATGAGAATCGGGCCAAAGACGGTCGATTGTGTATTTATTGGATATGCGTACAATAGTACAGCATATAGATTTCTGGTTCATAAATCAGAAAATCCAGAGGTATCTGTTGGTACCACGATTGAGTCGAGGAATGCTATATTCTTTGAGAATATTTTTCCTCTAAAAGAAAGAGCAGAATCTAGTTCTAATAAACGAACGTATGAAACTGCTAGTGGTTCTGTACCAGAGGGTACTGATGAAGAATCGAGACGTAGTAAAAGGTCAAAAACGGCGAAAACGTTTGGACCTGATTTTATTACGTATATGTTGGACGATGAACCGAGTTCCCTTAAGGAAGCTCTGTCCAGCCCTGATGGACCACTCTGGGAAGAAGCTGTAAATAGCGAAATCGAGTCCATTATGCAAAACCATACTTGGGAGTTGGTTGATCTCCATGATGGTTGTAAAACTTTAGGATGCAAGTGGATCCTAAAGAAGAAATATAAAGCTGATGGATCGATTGATAAGTTTAAAGCACGATTGGTGGTAAAAGGCTTTAAACAAAAAGAAGGGTATGATTTCTTTGATACCTATTCACCAGTTACGCGTTTAGCGTCGATAAGAGTGCTTCTCTCGATTGCTGCTTTGCACAATCTTGAGATTCATCAAATGGATGTCAAGACGGCATTTTTAAACGGTGAATTGGAAGAAGAAATATACATGGAACAACCTGAAGGGTATGTTGCACCTGGACAAGAGAGAAAGGTGTGTAGATTGATCAAATCATTGTACGGACTGAAACAAGCTCCGAAACAATGGCATTTGAAATTTGATGACGTGATGTTGTCAAATGGTTTCAAAATCAACGAATGTGACAAATGTGTTTATGTCAAGAGTACATCAAATACATTTGTGATTGTATGTCTATATGTAGACGATATGTTGATCATGGGGAGTAGCCATGAAGTGATCATGGATACGAAAAGAATGTTGAAAAGAAATTTCGACATGAAAGATATGGGTTTGGCTGATGTTATTCTTGGAATAAGGATTATCAGAACCCAAGATGGAATTGTCTTGTCACAATCTCATTATGTAGAGAAAGTGCTTAAGAAATTTGATACCTATGACGGTGCACAGTCTAGGTGTAAGACACCCATTGATCTCAGTATAAATCTGGTAGTCAATAAAGGTCAACCAGTGGCTCAGTTGGAATATTCACGGATAATAGGGAGTCTGATGTACTTGACGAATTGTACACGACCAGACTTGGCCTACCCTGTGAATAAGTTGAGCAGATTTACGAGCAATCCCAGTCATGAACACTGGAATGCTTTGAGAAGGGTACTTAAGTACTTGAGGTACACCCTTGAATACGGGCTAAAATACTTGAGATATCCAGCCGTACTTGAAGGGTACTGTGATGCAAGCTGGATATCAGATTCGAGAGATTCTCGCTCCACTAGCGGATATGTATTCTGTATTGGAGGAGGTGCAGTTTCGTGGAAATCCACAAAACAAACATGTATAGCTCGGTCAACGATGGAATCGGAGTTCATAGCTTTAGATAAAGCTGGTGAAGAAGCCGAGTGGCTTAGAAATTTTTTATCCGATATTCCATGTTGGGATAAGACTTTACCGCCTGTGATGATTCATTGTGATAGCCAAGCTGCTATAGGTAGGGCGCAAAGTAACTTGTATAACGGTAAGTCTAGACATATTCGTCGTAGACATAATACCGTACGCCAATTAATCACAAATGGTGTTATTTCCATTGACTATGTGAAGTCTAAAGAAAATTTGGCTGATCCTTTGACGAAAGGATTGAATAGAGATCAATTGGTAGTTTTGCTAGAGGGAATGGGCTTAAAAATCCACAATATAAAGAATGATCATAGTGGTAACCCTACCATGCTGAGTGGAGGTCCCACGAACTTGGTTCAAAGGAAAAACTAAGCTATGAAAATTCAGTTGAGCACTTGGAACATATGAATGTCCAAAGCTATTCCCTAGAGCACTTCAAGTACATGATGACCTGTTGATTGTGGTGAGGGTAAGTCATATGGACTTTTAATGAATCCCTAACCTTGTAAAGGTGGAGTAATACAGGATACTCTTGATAGGGAAGTCACCTATATAAGTGTGAAGTGTGGGCCGCTTCAAATGTAAACACTTATGAATCCAAAGTGATGTCCATGGCCAAAACGGACACAACGATAGAACGGAATGGAGTTAAGACTCTATTGTGTGAATGTCATTATCTCAGTGTACACTATGGAGGAATAGTTCAAGGCATTATGTCCACTAGGTCGCCAGTGCATCCGATGATGTTTACTATGAAAGGTTCAAAGCCAAAAGCTACCTTCTCTGATGCAATAGAGTTTTGTGAGAATTGGGCACAGTATTCTATATATATTACACTTTTGTGGGGGATTGTTAAAGAAAAGTGTAATTGAGCGGTGCAGCCAACTCATGTTGTATTAAAAACATTATAATTGTTGTCCATATTGCAACTTGAGCTGCTCATCATGAATAACCAAATATATATATTATTGCAATTTGTGAAATGAAACCGCGTAGAAGGTGGGACAATTGGCCAATCTGATTCCTTTCCTCTGCCTATAAATAGGCATATTCAGCAGAAGGAGAAATGCACCATAAGGAAGAAAAGAAGAGAAAGATAGAGAGAAAGAAAGAATAGGAAAATATAAAAAAAAAAAAATATTTATTTGTTATCAAAATAACAAAAGATTGATATTTTTATTCTTATTTTTTAGTGCTCAATTCTCGACTCCGTTCTAGTTCGCCGGAGCTGGTAAATCTGGTGTGCTACAGATTTAGAGACGTTTGTCGTTGTATCTTTGGGGAAGTTACGCCTGAACCGTTAGCTGCCACACGGGGCGTATTCTTCTTGCGGAAAGAGTTTTACTCGCCTCGGCTAAAATCTTTCCGTTTTAGGTTTTAATTTATTTTTCAATTGTAATTTATTTTTTTTTCAGTTCTATTGTAATTTTCTATTTTTTAGATTATTTGTAAGAACTGAAAAATACATATCAGTTCGTAGGATTCCCGTGTATTTTTTATACCCAGTTGATAACAATCGCAAGAAGAATATCTCAACCTACTGGACTGATGGCTTCCACCGGAAATGGTTCCAACACTCAGCATCCGATCAATCATGTACCTGCTGTCCATGTACCTACTGCTGATAAGCCCGAAAAATTCAATGGGCTTGATTTTAAAAGGTGGCAACAAAAGATGCATTTTTACCAGACCACTTTGGGTTTGGTGAAATACCTAAAGGACGACCCCCCGGTTATTGCTGAAAATGAGACCAATGCTGAACTACGCACTGCGTACGAAGCTTGGGGGCAAGGTGATTACCTTTGCCGTAACTATGTCCTGAACGGACTTAGTAATGAGTTGTACAATGTGTACAGCTCGGTTGGTTCTGCCAAAGAGCTTTGGGCTGCTTTGGAGAAGAAGTACAAGACTGAGGATGCCGGGGCGAAGAAATTCGTCGTCGGCAAGTTTCTTGACTTCAAGATGGTCGACTCTAAGACCGTCATGTCCCAAGTGCAAGAATTTCAACTTATCTTGCACGATATCCATGCTGAAGGAATGTCTCTGAGTGAGTCATTCCAAGTTGCGGCCGTGATTGAAAAGTTGCCGCCGAGTTGGAAAGACTTCAAGAACTACCTCAAACATAAGAGGAAGGAGATGAGTCTTGAAGACTTGATTGTTCGTCTTCGTATTGAGGAGGACAATCGTAATTCATCGGGAAAAATTCCGATGATGGAGGCTCGTGCTAACTTGATAGAGCAAGGCAACTCGAGCAAAAGGAAGTCCCTAGACAAAGGGAAGCAGCCTGCCAAGGTTTGGAAGTTTACCGGAACTTGTTATAATTGTGGAAAGCCGAACCATATGGCTAAAGACTGCAAGAGGCCAAAGAAGGCTGGGCCAAAGAAAGGTAAACC
>BKCP01000447.1:1017688-1035201 GCA_008636005.1 Striga asiatica | reverse complement strand
ATCGCAATATTTAATAATAAATTATGATGTCCGGTGAAATTACACATAAAGAAAGATGCAATTGACAAAGTACCACAAGCATGCAAAATAATTATTAAATATCAGATCTACAACTAAACTGTTTTAATTAGTGTGCATATTTGTCTAGTTTGACTAGTTTCTCACAAATCATAGGAACTCATCAAGGAATACTATTTTAGTTAGTGTCCCTTAGTCTTTCTCTCGGGTCGATTTTAGTTCACCAAAATGACGAATCTGAACTGATGCCTTCGAACCTGAATTGACCCGAAAACGAATTATATATATTAAGAATAATAATTAATACATGTATCTAAGGAAAAGTCCTCATAATTACAAGTCAGAACTTAAATGAACTGGTTTTTGGGCCTAATTAAAAAGAAAAGACTCATCATCATGGATGTTCACAAATCCCATAACTTGGTTCTTGACCAAAGGCAACATGTGTTCGTGACTTAACACCATTAACCACCATCTACCAAAAGTTCTGTTCATCTCAACAATAACCAATAAATACTTTTTCAATTAAACATTTGGAAAATTAAAAACACGAGATGATGATGATGATGATAATATCTCTACGCAATAGATGACAGCATCAGTAGTAGCCGCCACATCTAGAATCTGATACCATAAATCATTAATTTAATTACAAATTAAGTGGTAGTTCATTCAAAATTAACGAGCAAATCAACCCACTAATTATATATATAATAATAATTATTATTATTCATCTAATCAAATAATTAAAAATAAACAACTAAAAGCACAAAGCCTACCTGAATTCATGACTTGAGAATTATTATTATCTTTGTTCGCCAGGTATTTGCATGACAACGATCGAACGAACAACAGATATGTTTTAGTAGCACACAATTTTCTGTTTTGTAATATGTCTCAATTGTTTCAAAGTCTAATAGTGCTTTTAAAAGAAGAAAACACCTTTTACATAAATATGCTCACACATTTACGCCTTTTGGGCCATAATCGGATATTAAAGTTTTATCAATTTTCAATTTGGTACTCTCTATAATAATAAAATCCCATAATGATATTTATACACTTTTAAGTCCATAATAATTTGATACTCTCTATTTAAAATTAAAATTTACTAGATCACTTTAATTGAATTATATTACAATAATTATACTCATTTAATATATATATATATATATATATATATTATGCAAGTAAAATATTTTTTTACATAAACACCTTTTATTTTCTCGTGTGGCGATCAATGAACTAAAAATAATCCCAAGGATCACCATAAATATGAATGAACTCTAGAAATATTCATAAAGTTCTTTCTCATAGATCTGTTTTGGGAAACACGCCCAAATCGGATTCCCTTTTATTTAGCAACTAATTTTATGAATTCTTTATGTCGTACCTTTTTTGACTTTAAAATAATTTTATAATACAATTTATGAATAATTCACTACATACGTGCCATATGTTTACCTTTATTTTATAATGCTAATAAAATTATTTAAATTGTTCTTTCTTTCTTTTCTTTCTTTTAGGTTGTTGTTTTTCTTATTATTGTTATATTATTATCCGTCAATGTGTGTTATGATTCCGCACCCAAAAGTTTAATCTGCAATGATCATGTTCGAGACGAAGTTGGTATAGAGCTATTTACTTGAGTATCCTCCAGATAATGTCAAGTTGATTAGTTCTATTAGGAAAAGCAAATAATTTTTTATAATGCGACTCATCAAAGCTCGAACTTGACTCGTTATTAAATAAGCGAGCAGAGCTCGAACTCGAACTTGGTGCGACTCGTTTACAGGCATATTTGGTATCCCAAATAATTTGTGAATGTTTGGCGGCCTCATTGCCAGTTGGGATTGGCCTCCCGCACGAGCATTTGTGTGTAGGTGTGCGTGAGAGAGAAGTGAATAGCGACTTTAGTTAGAGAAATGAATAGCGGTTTCTCGTGTGAAGCAAGTTTGGAGGCAGCTTTTGCGTGGGATTTGTAAGGTCCCCTGTCAGCGTTGATAAATAGACAACTCTACCCCTCTAAAAGTCCAATTGTGGGGTCCGCGCAATTGGCTGCTACCTGTTATGGGTCCCACCTCAAGAAAGTGAATCGCGAACTGTGGGCACCACACAGTGAATCCAACATGTTTAAT
Organism: Striga asiatica; assembly: GCA_008636005.1. NCBI lineage: Eukaryota > Viridiplantae > Streptophyta > Magnoliopsida > Lamiales > Orobanchaceae > Striga > Striga asiatica. The sequence goes on along the minus strand of BKCP01000447.1, from coordinate 1,033,045 downwards.
TCATTAATAGCCGTATATTTGATGGAAGATTCCTTCATTGCTTTTAAATTAAACGAGCTTAGCTCGATCCAGCTCGAGTTCGACTCATTAAGGTTTAGATTCAACTCAAATTTAAGGTCTTAACAAGTTAAACTCAAACTCATTTAAAGCTCGTTAGGTTAACAAGCCGAGTTCCGTTCAACTAGATAAGACTCGAAAAGAGAATTTTGATATAATTTCTTATATTTTGGCTCGTTACAACTCGAGATCTGCTCGTTAAGGCTCGAGCTCGATTTCTAGCTCGTTTATTTAACGAACCGAGCTCGGATTTTTTAGTTTGTTTTAGTTAATTTTGAAAAAAGTGGTATTGTTAGTGAGATTTGAATTTATATTAAAATAATATTTAAAATAAAATAATTAAAGTTGATTTGATGTAAAAGTAAGAGGAAAATTATATGAAGTGATGGTTAGTTAAATTATGTGAATGGATGAATAGTGAATTAAAATTGATCTAATGTGTAAGAATGTTTGAGCACTATTACCTAATTATATTGATAATATTGAATAATGTGGTTGGGTTAAAGTTAAGTTAGATTTGAATTAAAAAAAGTAATTGACTAAAAATGATTGAATTTTTTTGGAATAATTTGTATCCAAGCACCCCATAAGGGATCGGCCTCAATGTCCCGTGGTGCTAAATACAATTTTATATTGTTATACTTATTAGTATTAATAAAAAGAGAGGGTTGGGAGAATATATTAGTCCTCCCCATGCCGTCCTATGTCTATATCTATATATATATATAATAAAGATAATAACTTTTTACTAAAAATAGTAGCAAAAAATTATAGGAGCATTTATTGCATATCTTATTTAGAAACTTTTTAAATATATGCATTAATTGATTTTATATACACATTTTCAAATTAGTTATGATCAATAAGATTCTTTCCTTAAATAATTTGATTAACATATGCGATAATTTTATTGATATCCATTATAGTAAAATATGGTTTGATTTTTCGTGATTAATGTTGATAATATTATTGTCAACATAAACATGAAAAAAAAGTTAAGTCTTAACCATATTACTAATTTTATTCACAAATATTGACTTTCATTCTAATATATTTATAAACAATCGTAATAAGTAAAATAATTTTCTCCTTCTAACTAATTAGGCGAAATCAAGTTGGTGAATTAATATTTTTCGATAATATTTTAACTTTTATTTAGTTATATAAAAAAAAAATTTAAACTAAAATAATTTATCATTTAAGAGATAATGATCACATCATTAAATAATTTACTAATGGCAAGACAATAAAATTAAAATATATCAACTATTCTTTACAATTTCAACATGTGATTTATTTGTATATTATTTTCAACCATGATAATTTTATAATTTTTTTATTTTTTTTTGTTTCTATAATGAATTTATTGTAATATATATATTTATATTGCATAGTATGTTAAATAAACTAATAAAGCCTTAGGATGCAAATTAAAAAAATCTCTAAATTATGTAAGGGTTTATTATTTGGCAATTTGCCAAATCAACTAGTATGAGTCCCGTGCAGTGCACGGGTAAGATATATTCATTAATATTTATAAATTAAAAATTCTTATTAAATAATATTTATAAATTAAAAATATGGAATCAATGTGCAATACAATTTCCCTATATTAATTTATGTTATATAAAGTTTAAATTGTGCAAAATTACATAAAAATGTCAATTTAAAATTAGTATACAACCCGTGTGGAGCACATACGTGATAATAAATTACATTATATTCGTTTCAAAATAAGTATCATTTCAAAATTTTTACTCAGAAAATCGCTTTGACTATATGTGATTCCAGAAAATAGTTATTTTGGTAAAATGTTATCATATATTTAAAACAAAATGTTATCATATATTTAAAATATAAAATTTATATTGTTTCATTACTTAAAACAATTTATTATTGTATAAACTATAAATAATTGACTATTTCGTTTACGAACAAGTTAATTTGACCCGTAAGTTATGAATAATTATTTTTTATTTTTAAATTTAAATAAAAATATTTTTTTTCAATATATTATATACCAAATTTAAATCATGCAACTAATAAAGGTAATAGCTGCAAATTTTGTCAATATATTATATTCCAAATTTAAATCATGCAACTAATAAAGATAATAGCTGCAATACTTGACCAAAATGATTCTGTACATTAATTTAGGCTGGATTTTTCAAATTTTGGCAAAAAATATTACTCAATAAAGTAAATACTTTAGGCGGAAAACCAAATATTTTTTTGCTGATTTTTAGTTGTTATTTCAAGTAAATATCATTGCCTCTTTATATATTAAGAGATTCTTTTTTAATTATTATGAGAATTAAATTCTAAAAAGCATGTGTGTGTATGTTGTAAATATTTATACACAATTTTTTTTTTTAAATTTCATTACATGAATTAAGAAGAAGAAGACTACTTCCATAACATTTATAAATAATATTAGTGCCATAATATGACAATAAATATTATAATAAAATAATAATTGAGTATTATATGGTGAACAAAAATAAATATAATTTTTATTTTTATTCTTATATCGATGAATAAATATATATTGTAAAATCAAATTTATATTACTATAACATGTTAGCAGAATAATATATTAATTAACATGTCAACGTTGTGGCTAAAATAAACGTCACTGGTTGAAAGAAGTGAAAAATTGATGATCCAACCCTATTGTTTTTTTTACCTAAACGTACAAGCCTTATTGAAATGACTCATTTAATATATGTGACATGTACATCGCTCGGGCTACGCACTAGTGGAATATCATAAAAAATCGATTTTAATAGATAAGAAGGATTATATTGGAGAATAAGCCTACACATGGACTAGGACACATAGCATAATGATATTGGTTAAGCCCAACTTTGGCACTAAAATACACATCCTATATAAAAGGAGCCTAAGGTATCTGAAAAATACATTATCTCTACATTCACTACTATACTCTAATACAGAGCCGGCCCTGGGGCTGGGCCAGCGGGGCGACCGCCCAGGGCCCGCAAATTATGAGGGGCACCATTTATTAAAAAAAAAAACATTTTAGTATTAATTGACTTAAAAAAATTGAGTTTTATTTTCACTTATTTTCATTATGTATATTTTTATCTTGTTTTTCTTTATGTGAAATAATCATGATAAAATTAAATAATATGGATGAATAATAAAATAAGTAATATATAAAAAATAATAGTTGTGTGTATATAATTCAATCATATTAGCGTGAAGGTGCATATTATTAATGAATCCTTGCATGTATATTATGGTGAGTTATGTGAGTTTATCCATTTCTAACAATTTATTTTTTATTTAGTTCTTATATTTTTCTTAAATGGTTATTTAGTTTTTTTTTTCAATAAATATTCTTTTTTCTTCTCGAAATTTTCAATAAAGATTCATGAAACTAGAATTGCCTATTGTGGAGTACAATTAATTTAAACTATCACTACAAAAAAAAAAAAAAATGTCATATTCCAACGAAAAATCCTACGATAATATATTTCAATGGATATTCCAATGATATAGTTTCCGTTGGAATGATTCCAACGAAATTTCCCCGTTGGAATGAGTTTTCCATTGGAATTTAGATGGAATTTGATCATTCCAGCTGCAATTATTCCGACAGTTTTTTACTGTAAGGTTCCGTTGGAATTTTTATTTTCACTCATATTTCAATTGTTGGAAAATGTACCGTTGGAATTATCAAAATCCAACTATTTCTGTTGGAATCCATTGAAAAATTCTAACGGAAATAATAGCATTTGAATATCTATTAGAAATGCCGTTGGAATTACATTGAAATAATTTTCCGTTGGAATTTTTCATTGTAATTTCATCACATTCTTATAGTGTATATGGTTAAGATTAAAGGGAGTTTGAAACTTTAGTTGTTCTATGTTCATACGTTTTTCACATACAAAATGTGAAGGTGATCAATTCCTCTTGTTATTTTTTAAGTATTTTTTTTTTTAATCTTCACTAATTTTCTATCATATGATATTTTTTTATGAATCTATTTTTTGAAATAAAAATATTACAAACTTTTTACTGCATTTGGCCCAGGGCATAAAAATCTTCAGGACCGACTCTGCTCTCATATTACACTCTTTATCTTTGGCGAGTGGTCACTTAGGCCTTGGAAGCTCGACGCCGGGAGGGGATGTTGTTCTTACAAGTATGGAGGCTGTCTGAGTTGAAAGAGTCCGGGTGAAGTCCATTTCACCAACATGTTAACGTGATGGCTAAACTAAATATTATTGATTGAAATAAGTAAGAAATTGATGATCAATTACTAATTTTTATATGTGTCCCGTGCATCGCACGGGCTATGCACTAGTGATTGAAAATGAAACTTGATTTTTATTTCTCTACTCGGTAATTTCTACACTAGAATATATATATAAAGGCTGGAGATGGAGACGGAGAGCAGCACCTGATCGAAGAATTAGCGCTACTCTAGTGTAAATCTCCAATCTGTCGAAGCACTTGAGTTGCTCTTATATATGCAATTAATCACTTTAATTCAATTCTTCAAAACTAATATATAAACAAAACAATTTTTTCATAATTTTGAGTCATAGAACAAATTAAGCCAAGATATCAAGATCAAGTAAATTGAGAAAATAATTAACAGTAGTAGTAATTAAATTTTTTTTTGGCCAAATGAAAAAAAAATGACAGAAATTAAAAAAAAAATAAAAATGGTGGTTGGTACTCTTAACCCCATGATATACCAGAAACATATTTGTCCATGCATATTTCACTACACCAAATTTCCATATAAAATCATCATCTCCGCTCCACACCTTTTCACTCACACCTCCTTCTCTCTTTTCCCTTAGGAAAAAAAAAAAGAAAAAGAGTAAAAAAAATGGAAATTTGATCGTCATTTATCTCTCTAGTTGGTTCTGATGACCTTATTGTCTAAAAAGTGATCGACCCCAACAACTACTAATCAAACTAGCTAGTCAAGGACCCTATTTCATCTACCAATTACTACCTCTATAATTTGAACTTTTTAGAAAAGGCAAAGAAAAAAAAAATGTCAAACAACATGAGCTTATCCGTTAACGGGCAATCCCAAGTCCCTCCCGGATTCCGATTCCACCCGACCGAAGAAGAGCTCCTCCGCTATTACCTCCGCAAGAAAGTCGCGTACGAAAAAATCGACCTCGACGTTATTCGTGAGGTCGATCTCAACAAGCTCGAGCCATGGGACATTCAAGGTAATTATTAATTGAGTTAATAAAAAAAAAAAAACATGACTAATTTCTTTCACCTTTGGTGATTTTTTTGAAGAAGATGATTGATAATATTGATGAGAGTTGATTCTGCAGAGAAATGCAAGATAGGTTCGACTCCGCAGAACGATTGGTACTTTTTTAGCCACAAGGACAAGAAATACCCGACCGGGACACGAACAAACCGTGCCACGGCAGCCGGTTTTTGGAAGGCCACTGGTCGGGATAAGCCCATTTATAGCACTGGAAAACGTATTGGAATGCGGAAAACTCTCGTTTTCTATAGAGGTCGAGCTCCACACGGCCAGAAATCTGATTGGATCATGCACGAATACAGATTAGACGACAACAACAGCAACAACAACAACAACAACAATATTCACGATATCTCCACCAATCGAGTGATTAATTAATCATTTTCTTTTACCATCTTCCTTTTTAAACTTTATAACTATTGAAAATTTGAACTAAATAAACAAATGGTGTAGGCTCCGGAACCAGAAGAAGGATGGGTCGTTTGTCGGGTTTTCAAGAAGAAAAACTACCACCACAAGACATCATCATCATTGGCACCGGAGCTCGACTCGCCGGAGAAAAACAATCACGGCAATAATAATAATAATAATAATAATGATAACGTCCTCGATCAAATACTAATGTGCATGGGAAAATCGTCGCCACCTTTGGAAAACCAATACCAAATAAGCGCGGAATTTATTCCCGATCCAGCTTTCGCGCACCTTCCGGGCCTCGAAAGCCCGGCTCTCAAATTATCTCCTTGCGACAGTCGGGCCGAACAAGAAATCGGGCCTGAGGTTACGGATTGGGCCGCGCTTGACCGATTGGTGGCTTCTCAGCTCAATGGGCATTCTAATTCCAAGCAGTTTTGCAGCTTTGGATCAGAAGTCGGTATCGACGGTCAGGATTTTTCTTTCTTTCAATTTGACCAACAAGATCACAAGGTACAAGAATTGGTCGGCGTGCAAAATTCCGAAAGATCGAATCATCGGATTTCAACCGATTTCTGGGGCTTTGCCAGGTCATCATCGACGTCATCGTCATCGTCCGACCCTCTCTCTCACTTGTCTATATGATAATTTTTAAGTATGCATACATATATATGAGTAGTTGGTTAATTAATAATATGCTGATACAGTTTTTTTTTTTTTTAGCTTATACTGTTTATAATACAAATTTAAATGATTTGCATACCATTATATGTGAGCATGTATACATTTATATATAGATGTTGTATATTTTGTTGTAATATTAGGAAAGTAATTAATTAATGTGGTCTGTATGACTGTTTGATATGTNCAAAAGTAACTTTCTAGCATTGATTTTCTCTCAGCGGCAACGATTGGTGTAGAAAGAGTATTTGTCGAACCCTAAATACAAGTATACACAGACTTGTGCAAAAACAAATAGGGCCAATCTGACGTTGCCAAGTGTCCCAGTCAAAAGTGATTTCATTTTAGGTGCTGCTAAATCATTTCAATGTTGACAATATGAAATAATGCAACAGTTGGTCCCCGCTGAGATCAGGGCACTGAACTTTGATATTAAAATAAATTACAACTTTTACTACAAGGATATTTGAAAAAAAAAAAATTATAGTAAAAAATAAGTGTATAAATATATTAATATTTTTATCATAAAATTATAAAAATTAATGTACAATAATAATGATTAACTAATAGAGTGTTAACTATTTAAAATGACATGCATTTTCTACTTTCAAATTTTAAAAATGATAACTATTTCAATTATATTCATAAATTATATATGGCTAACTAACACAAATATTATTTACAATCTACTAATTTATTTATTTTTTTCAAAATTCAATTGGATAAATGTGAATCATTATGAGTTGTATGTATGTTCATAGATTTTTATATATCATATAAATATTAAAATAATAACACAATAACATATGTTCTATTTATCTTTTTTTATTGTATCTTCTAGTTAATAATATTCGATCATTAAAAATATAAATTAATATTTAAGAACATGACATTACATGACTTTATATTACAAATAATAATATACTTTTATTACTTTAAAATGTTTAGTTGTTTTCAACATCATAATGACTTTCAATCATTTTTATACTTTATTTAAGTGGAGACATGAGTTTTAAAATTTTGTGCATATATATTCATTATATGTTTATACTTAATCTATGCATATATTTTTTTTAACTATCGCTATAATAATAATAATAATATAGAGAAATGCTACAGTCTCGTTACGGAACTATTCCGTCGGGATTTGTAGTCGTTAGATCATCATGTAACCGTCGTGGATAGATGATCTTACGGTTACAAATCCCGACGGAATGGTTCTGTAACGAGACCGTATAATCTCCCAATAATATATATTATTATTATTATTATTTATTTTATGGCATAATAATCTAATATTTTACTGTATCCGATAATATATAGTTCTATTTGTATTTTCTAAATTTAGTTTGACAAATAAGTTTTATTTATTTTGTAATGATAGACATAATTAATTTTAAATTTGTACACGTGATATAGATATCAAATCGAAAAATATTAAAAAGATGTTTAATTTAATAAATTATATTTAAAAGGTTGAATACAGATAAAAAAACTATTAACTTCTAAATATTATAAAAAAATATGAATTTAATAAACAAGAACAAATAATATCAATTTTATATGGTAAGATTTGATTTGATAAAGAGATAAATGAGAGAAAAATAAATGCATATCTGAAAAATACAATACTTTATTTATGTCAGATATCTAACCTGATTCCAAGACAATAATGTATATACAAACCAAATTACAAAGCAAATAATTTTGCCATGTCAGTATCCAAAGCATCATGCAAACCATCACACATCCCGTTTTGAATTAACATATATTAAGGGATTGTCACAAAAAGAAATTATTAGAAGATATAATGTTTTCTGAAAATAAATAACTTTGAAAGTAAAATTGTATTAATTTTTTCATTCTAAAATGATAATTTTCATTTACTTCTAACATGTGTATGTGCAGTTCCGTAAATTGTGCTTCATTTAATATCGGAATTTTAGAATGTGCATGAAATATCGTTTTCTTTCACCAAATTGATGGCAACCTTTTAACTTATTAACAGTAGAAATAACAAACCACACACCTCCCCTTCTGTTCAAACCCTACAATTATTGACCATCAGGCAAAATTGCTTTTCTAGTTAATCAAGTTTGGACCATTTATGAAAAGTATCCAGACAACAACCATTAATTTAGGTCTATTATTGTCTTGATAATTTGATATGGTTTAGTTCAAACTTCAAAGTATACATATGGATTTAAGAAGGAATGCTGACGTTGCATGATAATATAAGTTACCATTTCGTGGTTCTTTTAAAACTCGGAATGATAACTTAATTAAAATTATCTTGTATGATAAAATTGACTTATTAACAGGGTCGTAGCCAAGAGTAGGTTCGTTCGTGCTCTTGCCCAGTCTTAATTTTTCGTGTGTTCTGAATATATACTAATAAAAAAATGATTTAGCTCATATTATATTAATTTAGTTTATAATAAATTTATTTTGTTCAAATTTATTTATATTTATAATTTGAGCCCAAGCTTTATAGAATAAAAAGCCCATATCTATTGGACTTGGGGACACTCCCGCCTCTTGAGAAGACCTGGAAGAAAACGTGTGATTAAGCCCAATGATGGGTTAATTAAGCCCACATTTGGCTATCAACTTAGTGATGGAATAAAAAAAACAAGGGAGCCATACACATCGTCGATCAACAATATTGGTGTCTTGCTTTCTTTTTACGCATATTTATTTTATCTCGATCTATCTATATTGTGGTCGGGTTTACATCCAATTTTCAATAATCGTTGGCTGTCGACCGTCGACATACCTCATCCTCTCTGGCCTTAGATGAACCTTCAACTCGATCCATATCATGGTCGGGTTTACATCCAATTTTCCTTTCTTCTCGATTCGTATTAAACCAATTTGCCCTCTTTCTCTCCATATTCCCCAATGGAGAAACTGAATGCTGGTTAGAAACGAATTTTATCACTTTTAATTAGCAAAAATCAATGGCATTGTTATTTGCGGAAAACTTAATGTACAGCTTACCTAATGCAAAATATTGATTTGGAGTTAATTTCATCTCTTGAGTTTAGCAAAATCATTGGCTCTGTTATTTATCGAAGCTTAATGCATTGTTAAGTATTGCCAGAGCAACTTGTGGAGTTAGCTTTGATTTAAGAAGTTCACTCACAAATTTGTTCCACATCAACCTACAGTACTCTATTGTGAAAAAATGCCCTACAATGCCATGTTAATAAAAACCCAACAACAATTACACTTGGACACAAAATTTTCGATATAAAAATTTGAAATTGTGTTTTTATAATCATATACAGCAGTCTAACATAAGGGCGAATGGCTGGTTCAAAAGTATTGCCGAAATATATAGTAATTGTAGCCACCACATCTGGCATTGAACCGTGTATGCAAACGAGCAGTTCACAACAAGTACATTATTCATCCTGTTGACAACTTGACATTGTTACAGATAACATGCTGTTTAATAAGTTACAGCAGAGTAAGATGTTTGTTTTGACCCCTCCAGCTGAACATAAGTTACTGCAATATAAAGTGTAATTGTCTTAGCATAACACCAGTATTGAAACCTTCTGATCTGCAACTCGTTCGCACCGTCTTCGCCAGTGGTAGTTACATACGTCTCACGTATCTGCAAAAAAAATAGCGAGTTAGAAAAATGATGTAGCACCTAACAAGGTACACAGAAGAAAAATAAAGGTAAGACTTTCTCGTTCAGAATTGTACACAGCAGCCATATATGCTTGCACCAATGTTTATATCATGCACATGTTCTTTCTTCTCAGTTATGACAGGCAAATTCTATGGCGAAACTATTACTTTTTACTGCACAGTTTGAATAGTATCAACACTCTATTACTGGTTATAGACACCTCAGTAGAAAAGCCATCACCATTTATCATATTTTCTTCAGCAATCTTTTGCTTATGAACAATTTTGAAGATTCATCAAAATTGGCGATAATTTCATGGCATACCAAATAACTCTAATTGTTGCATGCCATGATTCAAATGTTGCTAGGAATAATAATATAATTTGTCCCGAGACAAGTAAAATCAAGACTTCACCACACATTCTGTTGTTAAGAGTTCCGGAGCTTTCTAAGCTAATAGGACTCAAGTAAGACTAGTAAAATCCTTATATTTCAGCAATCTACAAAAGATGATAAGTTAATGTAGTAAAATCCTTATATTTCAGCAGTCTACAAAAGATGATAAGTTAATGCAGCACAATTATCCTTCTGATAGTTTAAACCCTGTTGAAAAAGAGTCCATGGAAAATCCTTTGCTTGTTCCTAAAATAAACAAACAAATTTAATACTAAGGGCGGCAGTTGATGAAATAGGAAGTAGTGAACAATGGGAACTCCGAGTGGATGACAATTTAAGACCTATTCATCAAAAAAGAACAAGAAAAACAACATGCTCATGTTTCAACACCGACAAGAATGACCTGCTAATTTAGACCTTGATCCTCAAATCTCACAACGTAACATCCAAAATGCCCACAAGTTGGGAAAGAAATACATTAAAGCACCAAAACATGCCAAATGTGTCCCGAACACACCATGAAGCAGTGCTCAATGTCATCATCTTCAAATTAACACATTTACTCTTCATATAATCAAGTAAAGTCTTTCACACAGCAAATCTCTATAGGCATAAACAAATATAATCCCAAACGGAACTCTACATGCCTTTTGCATTTTCATATTCCTTCAAGAATCCAAAAACAAAAGATCATGCCAAAACAAAAAAAACGCACAGCACAATAGCATCATCAATAAGGGAACCCGAAAACAAACCTAATAAACTCAGGTGTGGCCAATCCAAACGCGCCACCTCGCACATCCCCCCAAATCCTCAGCAACAAATCGGACAAATCACTAACCCATTCTCGATACAATCGCCACACCTCAACACCACCACATTACTCTTCTTCCTCCCCATATTCAGTTCTTCTTCTTCTTTTTGTTCTTCGTGTTCTTCTGTCACAATCTTACAACTCCCGTGGCACGTGAAACAGGGCAAGAACCCCATTCCTCCGCACCCCTCGCACGCGTACCCTACTCCCCTCGATTTCGGCAGGCCCTGGAGCAATTTACCGATATACCCCTCTTCCACTATCCTCATAACTTCATCAGCTCCACCAATGTACCTCCCCTTTACAAACAGCCGTGGTGGAACAAGCTCATCACGCGTTTTCCCCTTCAGAAGCTCCCCTAGCTCGTCCCTGTAACCTCTGTCCATGGAAATGTCTCTCTCGCAGACAAAAATTCCGAGCCCACGAATGGCGGATCGAACGGCATTACAGTTCTTGAAGGTCTTCCTCACTCCTCTCAGGCTCGTGGTGTACATTACCACTTTATTCTCACCGTTGGGCGGGCAGATCGGGTCAAAACCTTCGAGGAACTCATCCAGGTCCTTGTGGGAGGAGGTCGAGCGATTCAAATCGTGAGGGACGTTGGGGCTGAGATTCTCGTCATTATCTCGCGAGACTTCCGGTCGATTGGGCTGCGGAACATAGAGACGGAAGCTTGGGGCGTGGTCGGGATCGAGGCCGGACATGAGGTCCCATGAGTTGATGGTCTCGAAGGGCTGGTACCGGAGGGAGCGGGGCTCGGAGGAGAGCGGGCTGGGGAGGAGGGAAGCGAGGGTGCGGCGCGGCTGGGGTGGCTCCGGAGACGGCGCCGGGATCGGAGGGACGGTGCTCACGGCGGCGGAATCTGGCGGCGGGTCGAGGGTGAGGAGGCCGTAGGTCGTGGAGGTGAGGGAGACGATGTGGTGGCTGAAGGCGGCGGAGCCGCCGATTTGGGAAAAGTCGTCGTCTTGGTTGAGGAAAGTGGATGAGACGCAGCCCATTTGTGTGTGCGAATCAGAAAATGCGAGTGTTTATTTTTTTTTCTGGGTAAGTTTCAGTAGCGAGGAAGAGAAGGAATAGTTTGGTTTAATTGAAGATTTGGGAGTTTTGGGTTCATTTAATTTTTTGAAATGTGGAGCTGTGAGGGTAGTAAATGCAGTGTGGCCATGGCGGTTTTAGCGCTCAAACAAAGGGGTTTGCTTTATTTTGAACGCAAAGATGCCAGTACAGACAGTGAAACACATTGGAGTTGGAGCTTTTCTTGGATTTTTCATTCTTTCTTTATTTGAAATAAAAAAAGAAAAATAGGGAAAAGGTTGATGATGGNCTGGTAGTTAGATTTCATCTTATTTAAATGATAAAGTAAAACAAAAATTTTTGTTTGTGATTTGATATAAGAGTTTTGTTTTGAAAAATTGACCAAAAATATTTTTTTTTATTAAAAAGGAGATAAGCTTGAGATTATGGTATGGGAAAAATTGTGGCAACTGTCATGATCGAGTTTTTTAGCTTTAAATTTTTTTTTTAACGTGATATGAAAATAATAAATATTTATCAGAAGTGATTATAACTAAATATATATGAGTTGATAAATATTATTTTTTATTTTAAAATATATAATAGTGATTATTTTTAAATTGGGTTAATGAGATTTGTAGAGAAAAATATAAGATGAAATAAATAATAATTTTTATAATATTTTTTATTTTATTTTAGTTTCAATGAGATATAGGGTGTGATTGGATATGAATTTGATTAGTTTTTTCGTTAACCATAGTTAATTTTGAAAAATCTGGTATGATAAGTTGTTAGGGGAAATTTAAGTTTTAAATTAAAATAATATTTAAATAAAATAATTGAAGTTGATTTGATGTACAAGTAAGAGAAAAATGACATGAAGTGATTGTTAGTTAAAATATTGAATTAAAGTTAACGTGATGTGTAAGAATGATTGATTGATATTATTTACTTATATTGATAATATTGAATATAGTAGGGTTGAGTTAAATTTTAATTTTAATTTTTTTTTTGTTAAGTTTATACTTAATCACACCTATAGTGATTAAACAAATAAATATTAAAAATAATATTTATTTAATCGTAAACAAAATTACCATCCATCAAATCTCACTTGTTCTCTGCAATGGCACTAACATAATAAAAAATAAAAACTATATATTATTGCATATTTTCATTAAAAAATATTTACATACTCATATATTTCTAACTATCCATTACTATAAATTAATATTATATCACATTAGTATGTAAAGAACTTTGAACGTTTGGATTCGAGTTGATCTACCTTCCTCGCCGGTGGATGACCTTCAATACTTGCAAAAATTCAACGGCAAAAGGGTTTTTGACGTAGAGCCTTCATGCCTAATTTAGAACGTGTATAATGAAGACGGTGAACAATAAATTGTGTGAGAGTTTTGTGAGTAAAAAGAGTATAATGTTCTGGTGGACATATCTCACTCCTTTATAGGGAGGTGTTACCTTGTTGTCCAAGATTACCCGGAGAAGCTGTCTGGTCTGTCCGAACTGCCCGTCCATGCTGCTTGAACTACCCAATTATGTTAGACCACATAGCCTTATCCACGTGTGATCCTTATCGTCGTAATATTCTTTCTTATCCATTAGTCTGACTTATTATACGATCTATTTGTGCGACTGAGCCAAATCACTCGAGATAGAATGCTGCGTAGGTTGAGCTCAAGTGTTGCCCTCCTGGTCGATCCATCGGCTAGTTACGCCTTCAGGTCGAGTTTCGACCAGGTCGCCAACGGGTCCTAACTCGACATGTTGGTGTCCATTTGAACCTGCAACGGCCTACCTATGCTTATGTTCGACCAACCAGTTTGTCTGGCCTTGCAGGCTGGTTTATCAGTTTTATTCTATCCGGTGACCTATCCCATATCACACATCAAATAAAATTATTATATTTTTCTCTTGTACCAAAGATTTTGTTGACCGCACGTGAGGATATTTCAAATTCAAATTTAAATTTATAAAAATTTCTTCAGCAAACCTCCAATAACTAGTAATAGTCGCAATCTAAATTATAAAAGTTTCTCTACAAACCTCTCGTAACTAAGTAACTAGTAGTAGATCTATAAAAGTTTCCTTAACAAACATCCAGTAACAAGCAGTAGCCACAATTTAAATTTACAAAAGTTTCTTCAACAAACATCCGGTAACTAGTAGTAGTGGCAAGTGATGATCGATCATAGAAAGTAAATAATGATGATTTCGTATTAATTAAAATAACTTTAAAAAAGCAATAAAAATGAGTGAGATTAATTTTATAAATATAAAAATTACAAAAGAAAATATAATCCCCAGTAAAATGAGAGAAATTTAGTTCTCGATTCAATTATCACCCAATCTAATCTCCAATTAATTAATTTCAACAACTTTTTCTAAATTGCTAATGAATTACCAAATCATAACTAATAACAAGCTCTGTTAATCGAATTTTTCTACATCGAAGCTCTTCAAATAAATTGACTAGTAGATAACTCAAAATAAACTCTCTAAATTTAGTGCACTATTAACATTAATTCCTATTAAAATATATTTGTCAACGCCATGGACGAGCACGTCGGACCATTCACGCTACCCTAAAAATGCACGACCTTTAGTTTACTAAAAGCGAAATGAGAACATTACGTATTAAAGTTTCAAAATACTCTACACAGCCGATCGAACTAAATCAATCACTCATAATTTGTAGAGATTAAAAACAGATATCTTGAATCAACTCATCAACAAAAATAAATACAATGTCTTAATTAATCAAAAATAGAAAAAATTTATGCAATCTATAGAGATATCGAAAGTAGAGTTTCAATATCTTTAAAATTGGATAAAATGTCGGCCTAACATAATAATAAGAAATAATTAAGGAGGAATAAAATTATTCTATTGTGTGCAAACACGGTTTTCCTCCGCGTGCATTCTTTTCCCGTCTGTCCAAGTCTTCTGTAAGTCCTCCAAAAATCATCTCCTTGACTTCTAATATGGGCTCTATGTTGTGCAACTTTGCTAGTAACCCAAGAAATTATGCCTCAGCCCACA
>BKCP01000447.1:1000451-1017661 GCA_008636005.1 Striga asiatica | reverse complement strand
ACTACCCAAGAAACTTGGTGATGAGTTTTGCTTCTTGGATAGAGTGGTGAAAGGATTAACCATGGCCATTGGCAATACCTTGTTTTTCTTGTGGGGACAAACAAATCAGAATCAAGCAAAGGATATTAAACTCCATTAAGCTCTTTGGCCACTAATAATCATTTTTCATCTTTAAAAGCTCTAACATCCTCGTACTACATTACAAATTTTCAATCAATCACTTTCTCATAAACATTTTGTTCCTCCCATGGAAGATCTTTCATTCTCTGACCAAGATGGTTAGTTATATCTTACCCATTCCAATCACATTATGATTATTTATTATCGTGATTTACGTACCCGATTTTCGCCTTTTTTTTTTCATTTTTTTTTCTGCTAGGCGTTTCGAGATCGATTTCAGATACACCACCCAATCACTATGGCCTCAAAATCCAGTCGTTTTCGCTGCTCGCCAAGAACAACATTGATAAATACACGTCAAGCGAATTCGAAGCCGGAGGCTACAAATGGTTAGCTAATTTGATCATAAAAAATTCGCTATAGTACATTATGTAAAAGAACAAAAGATATTAACTCTGTTTACACAATTACATGGCAGGAAGTTAGTAGTTCACCCAAATGGAAACAAAAATAAAGACATTAATGATCACTTATCCATCTACTTGATGATTAGTGAAGAATCAAATTCACTCGGGCCAGGCTGGGAAATCCGAGCAGTTTTTCGACTTTTCCTGCTCGATCAGAACAGAGATGCTTACTTGACTCTTCAAGGCATGCAAAATACTTGAATCCTAAAATTATTACTATATTATTAAACAGTCGTTTTTTACTTTTTTATTTTTTTATTTTTTTATTTTTTATTTTAGATACGGTTAGAAACGGGAGGCGATTTCACAAAATGAAACCCGAATGCGGTTTTGATAAGTTTTTGCCATTAGCAACCTTTAAGGACCCTGCGAATGGATATTTGGTGGATGACAGTTGCGTATTTGGGGCAGAGGTTTATGTGTGTCTCGAAAAACTCACCGGAAAAGGAGAGTCTTTGTCGATGGTAAAAGATCCAATCATCTACAAAAACACTTGGAGAATCGGAAGTTTTTCCGGTTTATCGGAGGAATGTGTCGACTCCAAACCATTCATTGCTGCCGATAGGAAATGGTACATTTAGTTAGTTAGTTACATTTTACCGTTTATTCGATTTTGTAATTAATTTCATCTTTTATATAGGAAAATACAAATTTATCCTCGGGGAAAAGGTAGCGGTGTCGATAACTACATATCTCTGTATCTGACTTTAGCCGAGCCTCAAAACTTGCTTCCGGCATGCAAAATATACGCGGAATTCACGTTGCGCATATTAGATCAAGTTAATCGCAACCATTACTTTGGAACCGGTAAAAACAAACTCACGAGCATTTTTACTTACCGTCTTTATTCGGCCTTATTGAGGATATATATGAATTTATATTATTATTTTTTTTTTGTGTGCAGCTAATTACTGGTTCAGTTCGTCTAACTCGACATGCGGCTGGCCAAGATTTGTTTCGAGGAGCTATTTTAATATGTTGTCTTCGGGTTTGGTGTTGAAAGATGTATGCATTGTTGAAGCAGAGATCAAAGTCCATGGGGTGGCTAATTCTTTATGAGTGTTGATTGAGGAATATTCTAAGTTATTATGATCATAATGTATGTACATATATGTCTATGTGTAATTAACCCAATAATTGAATAAAACTTTCTATTTCATTTTCATAATATAGTAGTTTTGTAAGAGTCTCTGGTTCTCAACAAAAAAGAGAAACACACCTTAATTAAAGGGACAATCATCAAGATTCAAGACAACTTAATTAGTCTGCTAATTACACCATATACTATTATAAAATACTCAAATACAACCTTTGAACATCTCATCAAATGTAGAGGCCCATTTAACATCATCACCCATCAACCCGCATTGCGGGCCCAATGTCTGACGGATCAGCTCGTCTATGTCCTCAAGGCCCGATGCCGGCCCACACTTCATTGCACAATGATCAACTGAAGGAGGAGGAGCAATAAAGGTTGTGGGACCCGCAGCATTAATATAACTCGTTTGCTCGCCGTAATACATCTGAGGACCAAAAAACCTCATGGAATCCGAAAACTCATCTCTAAAATCAGAGCTCGTCATACAGGGCTGCAAGCCGGGAAAAAGTCCAGTTTCATGATCAAAGGAAGGCACATTGAGTATGGGCTGATATGCATCCATTGGGCTTGGAAAATGTGTAGCTTGGATTTGTGGGCTCGATGTTGGGCTGGGCTCGGAGGACAGGTCGGGCAATATGACTTTATTTGTATTGGAATCTTTATTCTCGTCGATAATTGCTTTTCCTTTGGGCCCTTTTCCCGCTTTGCCAGTCTTGGACATCTTGCAGATGGCCCAATTGTCCTCCTGCAAATATTATGGGATTCCTTTCAGCACAATAATTATAGAGAACTATATATAAATGAAACATAAATGAAATAAAATAAAATAGAAAAATAAAAATTAATTACCTCGCCTTTAATTAGGAATTCGTTCATTATCCAACCCGTCTTAGTATGTTTACCGGGTTTTCCCCTGTAATGAACCAACGACTTTCTGAGCCCGATTTCCTTGTCTTTGTGTATGATGGGCTTGTTGGCACAGGAGGCCCTCCAATATCCATTACCGGCGACCCTATTGGGCCTTGACCCACTTTTGTATTTCTTTTGCCTTTTGGTGAAAAAGTACCAATATTGGTTCTTCCCACTCGGTTTGTACATCTCTGCATGAATTACACCAAAAAGAAGAAAAAAATTGTCTTGATTTTTAGTTTTTATACTAGAAAAATAAAAATTGTCATGATTGGTTATTGAAAACCCAGAAAACAGCAAATCAAATTTTCTCCATCTATATGCTTAATGATTAAACTCTCCCCCATGAATGAATTTAACGTAACTCCTAAAAGATAAACCCTACTTACCCTATAAATAGTAATAATAATAATTATGATGGCCATATACATATAAAGTACGTAATTAGAAACAAATAAATAGTAGAATACTGTATTAAAAGAACGCAAGTTTACTCATGCATGCTTTCTCGACGGGAATTAATAACAAACACTTGAAAGAATTTTCCAATAAAACTAAACACCTTATACGAGGCAAACTATCATTAACTAATATATAAAACTGAAAAATCAGCGAATATTTTTCTATAGAACCAAACTCCAAGATATAAATTAAATGATCTTCACGTACGGTTGATTTTAACGCCATATTAAATTTTTTCAAGAAATTAGAAAGAACAAATTCATAAAAGAAGTGTACACAATTAAATAACAAGCAAAAGGAAAAATCAAAATATGATCACCTGCAAGAATATCAGGATCGAATTTGTAAAATTCGACGTCATGAATCTTGGTTCGAGGCAGACTTTCGTTGTTGATCTTCAAAGATAAGTAGTGGATAAGCTCGTCATCTCTAGGGCTAAACTGGAAACCTGGTGGCACGGCCTCAAAGAACTCATCATCACTCATGGCTTTTTCCATTAATTATCAAGATAGCTCTTTTTTACAAGTAGAGAACTAGGGCAAAAAAAGTTATATATAAGGGAGCTAAAAGGGGTTGCTAAATAGGGTTTGTTGAGTGTTAATCAAGGTTTACCCGATTTAAAATTAAATTTAAGTGCGAAAAATTTGATACTTATAATTAAATGAGTGTACCTGTTTTTATAATGAGTATTGTTTGTTTTAGCTACAACCTTAAATCTGAGTCTGTTAGGATTAGGGCTAGTATGTAATTTAATTAATTTATTAATCCGCTAATATGTTTATATTAATATAAATTTAATATATATATATATTTATTAATTAAAATAAGAAAAAATATTAATTTTACTTACTCTGTTCACCATATAATACTCAGATATTATTTCATTTTAAAATTTATTGTTATATATTGTCATTATCATTGTTATTTGTAAAAGTTATAAAAGTAGTCTTTTTTTCTTTAATTTTATGTAATGAAAAATATTTAATGTACATTAATATTATTTATTAACGTAATTAATTTAAAATTATGTAAATAAATTTAGAATAAAATATTTGTATAAATGTTTCACAAAATATGCACACATGTGATTATGGGAAAAATTCAAAACTAATTCCACAGGTTGAGGGGAATGCCATTTTTGGTCTAGCAAGATAGTGAAAGTTACTGATCACGCGTCGTAACGCGGCAAATTAAAATTTATATTTTCCTTAACTAACTTATACTAACTAGTAGAAGTGACGAGTAAGAGTCGATCCCACGAAGAGTGTTAATTAAATCGTGAATTTCTCGTATTAATTGAATGTATAAAAGCAATAAAAGAGAGAGATTATTAAACTAATCTGGAAACCAGGCGGCACGTCCTAAAAGAACTCATCACCACTCATGGGTTTTCCATTAATTATCAAGCTAGCTCTTTCATTTTAAAATTTATTGTTATGTAATATTATTATCGTTATTATTTGTAAAAGTTATAGAAGCAGTTTTTTTCCTTTTATTTTATGTAATGAAAAATATTTAACGTTCATTAATATTATTTATTAACATAATTAATTTAAAATTATGTAAAAAATTTTGAATAAAATATGTGTATAAATGTTTTACAAAATATGCACGCATGTGATTCTGGGAAAAAAATCAAAACTAATTCCACACGTTGAGGGGAATGCCATTTTTGGTCTAGCAAGATAGTGAAAGTCACAAATTATTTGACAGCTTTATAAAGTAGGCATTTTGATGTGATTTCGGGCCCGAAAGGCCCGAAAAGCCATGTGGCGCAGAAGTGACGTTTTTCTTAACACGCTGGCAACAATAATCACACGTGGTGTGTCACTGAACCTGTGGGACTAGTTTTGAAAATTTTCTTATATTTTATATTGTTATGCTCTTCTTTGTTATATAAATTATTATATACACATTAATTAATGTAAATACATTGTTAAGTAATTCTATTACAAGATTATGAATATATATATAATTGTTAATTATAACTATTTATAAACAATTTTAATTATGAATAAGGATACAATATACATGAAAATAAAATTAAAAAATATTTTTATTTGCTTTTATTTTGTGATATCTTATATTTAATAGGTATTCTTATAGCTTCTTTCTAATATTAAATTATTAAAAAATTACCTAAATTAATTTTATCTATGAGATAATTAAAGTTTTTGCTACATTTTTAATTAACTAATTAAAATATTACAAACGAAAAATTAGAAATGTGTAATATTCGATAATACATTTCAACAATTGTACAATGCTTCAAAAGTTTTTTTTTTTTTTCGTAGAATTATGCTTTTTAACAATATCCAGAGTTTCAGATGCCGATTTTCTCAACTCGTGCCATTTGTGCCCAAAAACACTTCAAGGCTAAGATACTTAATTACATGTACAGGTAAATAAATAATTAAATTATTTGTTCTTTTTTGGTTTATTCTTGCTATTTGGGATGACCAAAAATAATTTTGGAAACATCATATTATATAAATCCTTTGTCAATATTTTATTAGAATTATTCTTTTTAATAGGTAATTTACTTAAAAATATGAATATTTGAAAAACTTTTGAAGCACTGTTTATTGTATTTTTGTGCTTATTTTCTTGTATTTTATGTGTTGTAATTTAGTCTTTTTAGGTTCGTTTTAGTGTCAGCCGGTCTATTTTATCGTGTTTCGTGTATTTTCTTTGTCTTTCTCTTTGTTCTATTTTTGGCATACTTTTCCGTGCTTTTGGGTGTATTTCAGGTTTATTCCGTGGATGAAGTGAAGAGTCGAACCGAGTCCCGAGAGACGAGTCTTTTTCAAAGTATTCCGAGTCACTTTCGAGAAGTTTCGAGCCATTTCGTATGAGCCATTTCTAATCCGAGTATTTCGAGCCATTCCGACCAATCCTCAAAAATAGGCCGCACTCGCGACCACGAGCCAAAGCCCGCGCCTCGCGGACGCAAGATGTTGTTTCCCAGGAGCCCGCAACACGCGAAGACCCCTGCGACGCCGAGAGTGCCGCTGCCTAGATGCTACTCGCGATCTCGCTGCCTATTCCGCGAACTCGAGAGCACCTTCTCCTCGCGCCCGCGACCTCGGCAACACTCGCGATATCGAGAGTATTCTTCCAACTCACATCCGCGCGCGCGGATCCTGCCTCGAGCTCGAGAGTGCCCGTTTGCCTCGCGCCGTCCTCGTGCCACCTCCGTGCCTTCCATGCCCGCGACCAGCGAATTGTCCCGCGAGCTCGAGAATGTCTCTTAGTAAATGTGCATGAGATTAGTTTGTGTTTTGGGCTAGACTATAAATACATTTTGGTCCTTTGTAATTGCATCATCTAGATTCCATTTGTCACTTTTCCTCTTTAGGAATTTTTCTTTTCTTTTTAGTTTTCTCTCTTCTCTCTCTTGGGAGCTCTATGACATCATTTTCCAACGTGTTTTCTGGCGACTCTTATTTTGTTCAAGTTCCGAGCTTTTTACTTCGATTTTCGTCTAGCACGCAATAGAAGATTGGGTATTTACTTTTAAAGCTCATTACTTCAGTTTTTGCCTCGTTTTTACTTATGATGATTATCAAGGTGAATTTGAGTGTTTGTTGGATGATGAATGGGAAGTTTGGACTTGATCATTGCTCTTGCTTGTTTTAGTAGGGACTAATCACTTGTCTATCTAGATTAAGTGTTAGGACTCTATTTAGAGCTTAATCACTTAGGTTAGAAGGTTAGGGTTAGTGACCTAGTGCTTAGAACTCGCATATTGTTCGTCATTGAATTCATTTAGTGTCGATGGCATAGAGACTCCGGTAGTGTGAATTGTTTTATTCTCTAGTTTACTTGTTGCCTTTCAATACCGAGCATCGATTAGCATTAACTCACTCTCCAACCCATTGATTAGCATGTTTAGCTTTTATTTTCTCATTTTGTGTGATTTGGACAATTAAGTGGTGAACAAAGCTCCGAACCGTCTTCTTTGAGAACGATTCGAGGTCGGGTAGCTCGGTTACCAACTACCCACAAAATACTACTAAACAAATGGCGCCGTTGCCGGGGAAGGCAAGTAGGACGCCTAGTTTATTACTTGATTGTCCAATTTTCATGTGTTTCTCTTGATTTTTGTGAACTTTGATTAATTTTCGTATTTCTCTTGATTTCTCTTGCTTTTGTAAATAATTTGTGCTTATTGATTGTGTTTTTGCTCTTGCTTCCCATTGGTGCATTCACGGGTATAGCTGTTGGTTGTGTTTATGCGAGGTAGACGGAAGCGAGCAATCCGAGAGGAGACTCCACCGTTAAATCTCTTCGTTGATCATAACATAGACGAGCCACAACTGGAACCCGAACCCGAACCAATGGCAGGACAAAGAGATCAATTGCCACAACCACCCCCGAACATGAGGTACTTTTCACGACCAGTCATTGAAGACAACACTTCGTGCCGTGTGCTCGGGGAGGCGGCTCGAAACTATGACCTCAAGACGATCCACCTCAACCAACTTCCTTCCTTCTATGGCCTTGCACAAGAAGATGCCCTCAATTTCATCCGAGACTTCTACTCCACGGTCAACACCTTCTCTCTCCAAGGCTTAACCGAAAACCAACTTCGCATGAGATGTTTCCCCTATACCTTGAAAGATCGGGCCAAGACTTGGTTTATGACATTGCTTCCGAACTCACTCAACACGTGGGAAGCCGTCTACGAGAAGTTCATGAACATTATTCGCATCAAAAGACAACCGATCTTCGAGCACAAATGGCTAGCTTTAGCCAAAACCCGGGCGAGACCTTTCACGAAGCATGGGAGCGGTTCAAGGGCTATCAACTCCAATGCCCACATCATCATTTTTCCTTGGGCGTGTTGAATCAATTCTTCTATGATGGGCTCTACCAAACTCTCCAATACATGGTGGACCATGCGGCCGGGGGAGATATCGGAAGTCACACGACCGAAGAGATCTATGAGTTGTACGAGATGTTGAGTGAAAATTCTCAAAGGAAGAGCGTGTGAAAGAGGACTACCGTGAATGAGGCTACACAATCACCCAGGTCGACTAATGATGCCGTTTTGGCTATGTTAGCCTCATTGGAGGAGGAGCCCAAACATCTTCGCTTTCGTGATGCAAAGTCGACCCAAGTAGTTATGGTGGAGGTGTGTGGATGTTGTGGAGAGACGGGGCATGGAGGCCATGAGTGTCCACGTTATATGAAGCCGGTTTATGACCCGAATGTTGTGACGGTCCCTTTTGATGTTAAGGTCGTGCAAGGTTATGCTCCCCGGACTCAAAATGATCCATACTCGAACACCTACAATGCCGGGTGGAGGGATCACCCTAACTTCTCTTGGAGGGACCCGAAGGCGAACTATGCACCTCAACCAACACCACCTCAAGCCTATGCCTCGCCTCAAGCTTATGCACCCCCTCAATACTGACCATATCAACCGAGGCCCGAATTCCAAGGCTACCAACCGAGGCACGAGTTCCAAGGCTACCAACAAGGGCGAGGAGGATTCGTACCAAGGCAACCGATGCCACCCCAACCGGAGCCCGAGAATGAGACCAAGGTGAATTCCTCGGATGTTCGAATCGACAATATGGAGAAGTACCTTCAAAGCCTTGCATCAAACGTATCCAATCTCCATGATGCGGTCAAGGGCGTACCTTCAATCCAAGCTTCCCTCAAATGCCTCGAGACTCAAGTGGGGCAACTCGGGACTTCACTCGGCGAAATGCAAAGGAGCAAGATGAAAGACAAGCTCCCGAGCTAACCCGAGCATGTCAATGCCATCTCGGTGTTGAGAAGTGGTAGGAAATTTGATAATCATGTGGAGATGCCTAAGGAGAATGAGGCGGAGGAGACTCTTGTCGAGGAGGATGATGAGCCGATTGAGTAGGTTGAGGTCTCGAAGGGAAAGGCTATTGTGGACGAGGGAATCGAGAAGGAAAATTTGAAGATGGATGCACGTAAGGGCTTACACAAGACGGACAACCCTTATAGGCTACCGGTCCCTTACCCGAACCGTTTGCACGACACCAAGAAGGAGCGTCAATTCAAGGACCTCTTCAACATGCTCTCGAAGGTAAACGTCAATCTCCCACTCTTAGACGTTATCAAGAATGTCCTGACATATGTGTAATTCTTTAAGGACTTAGCTTCGAAAAAGAGGAGATTTGAGGATAATGAGAAAGTCATGATTTCTGAGGTAGCCTCTACCACTATACCTCGGAAGAAATGCGATCCGGGAGCTTTTGTGATGAGGATTGCCTTTGGGAATGGTAAGGCGACGACCGGGATGTTAGATTTGGGGGCTTGTATCAATCTCATGCCCTACTCGATTTACAAACAATTGGGATTGCAAGGACTCAAGTCAACCCGGATGAGCCTACAACTAGCGGATTGAACATTGAGGGAACCGAAGGGCATAATTGAGGATGTGTTGGTCAAGGTTGGGTCCATTGTCGTGCCGGTGGATTTCGTGGTCCTTGACGTGGGAGATTCCCGAATACTGGGAAGGAGCACACAATTTTTCTTGGACGACCCTTCATGGCGACGACCAACACCATTATCAATGTCGAGGATGGACGAGTCACCCTTTCGGCTCATGGAGAGACGGTCACCTTCACAATGAACAATGCTCAGGAAGCTCAACCCAAAGTTGGCCAATGCTCATTTGTGGAGGATAACGACAATGAGGTACATCCCAACTTTTCTTCTAATTTTTCTAATTCCAACCGTGGTGTTGAAAAGAAAAAGGTAGGGGGTATGAATTTGAATGATGATCTTGAGGTGAAAGTTGAGGAGCTGAGTAAGAAAAATGAGGTTGGAGATGGTGGTGGATCGAAATCGGGTAAGAAAGGATCGAAAAAGAAACCTAAGAGTGGAGGTACTAAACCGGGAGGGGTGAATTGTGATGCTAAGTTGAGGAAGAATGCCCTGGTGTCCCCGAAAGGTAAATGGGCGAATGTTTTCCTTGGCGAGCACGATGAGATTGGAGGAGCTCGTCAAACCGTGCTCGGTTGACTATGAATTGCCGGGAAAGTTGAGCTCGTGACCTTAAACCGAGCGGTTCGTGGGAGGCAACCCACGTTTTTGCTTTTATTTCCTTCTTTTTCTTTTTCTTGCATTTATCCCTACTTTTCCTTATTCTTGCATTTTTTCTTTCCATTTCTATTAAAAAAAATGAGTGAAAAAACGAGCGAAATCGAGTTTGAATAGTGTTCGTAAGTTGAAATCGAGAATTGGAGCGAAAAGATGAGAAATATGGCTAAGTATGGTAGTGAAACTCTCGCGCACGCCGGCAGGCCCGCGCCCGCGGACACCACTCGCGAGCTCGCGCTTCAGTCCGCGAGGCGCGGCCTTCCCATGCCCTCAAACCTCTACAGCGTGTTTACCGTGCGACGACTTCACCCGCGCGCCCGGACCACCACTCGCGAGTTGGCGGCCATTTCCGCGAGGCGCGGAGCTCCGAACCTCAACCTTCTGAAGCAGTTTTTCCACGCGGCGGACTCGCAGGCGACCTCGCGAGCTCGGCCCGCCTGCATCTCCAGCGCCTAGCCCGACCGACCAACAACCCACACCAGCCCGACCGAGGCCTGACCACCTGCCAGCGCCGGCAGCCACCTTTTCTGGCCAACTTTCTCCGATCGTGACGAATTTTATATCAACATGAAGATCTTCTCGACGCTGACGACATATCCGAGTATCAAGCGAAAATTCCGGCAGGAAGGCTTCTGATTTTCGGCCAAAAGCTCTAGATCTACACATCTACTTCAACCTTCAAATCCAAATTGCCGGTGACTCACTTGGAGTTATCAAAATCTGAAGGCACTCCTGGAATCCTCTCGCAGGGCCGCACTTTTTTCCGGCCACCGTCGCCGGATCCGACAAACTTTTTCGGCGACCATTTTTTCCGACGAACGAGCACCCACCGAGCTTCCGGTTAGTCCTTTTCGAGTTTTTCATGTTTCTTACCATCATTTCTCCATGCTTGATCTATTTTCCGGCGACCGGAGCTCCTTACTTCATCTCTTTCTATTTACGAAATTCCGACGACCATTTTCTCGACATTTTCTAAGGTATGTCGGCTCTACCTATACTTGCATGTCCATTTGTGTCGAGTTCTGGTCACTACTCTTGCCGGAGTAGTCGTAGTGGGTGATTGGAGTTGGACTTGTTCTTGATAGGCACGTCTTGCCGGGCGTGCCAATTTTTGTGTTGTTGTTGCCGGATTTTGGAGTTTGTAGGTTACTACATACGGCTAGTGCCGGAAATTGTTTCATGCGTTGAACAAAAGAGGAGTTGCTCATGCCATTGACGGCTTCGAGGCCTGATTTTTTCCCTTTCACACCTACATGTGCCTTCGTTGAGTTTGTGAATTCACGGCTATCATCTCTCCGAGGCACATACATGTGGCCTTTGTTTATCTCGGTTTTTGCGTTCAGTGTCCAACCGTTTGAATGGTTTCGACCTTCGCTTGAGGACTTTCGGCTCATCTTCTCTATTCCTACCGGACGAACACCATTCGACACATGGTGGTGCACCACCGTGTAGAGTACGCATTTTCCTTTTCTCTTAGTTGTTTCTTGTGTGTCTTTGTGTTTTTTTTCTTTTGTTTGCTTGTTTATTTTGTTCTTTCTCGTTTATCGCATGAGCCTATGTGATTATGTGCTCGATCCTATGCTTTTTAGTCAAGCAATGAGGACGTTGCTTTGTTTTAAGTGTGGGGGAGGAATTTTGTGATTGTGCATGTTTGGGCGATATTTCTTTCATTTTCGGTGTTTTATCTTCGTGTGTTGGACCAGTTTTGTTGGTTTTGTTTGTATTTTTTATGTGTTTGTATCGATTCCCCCTTCATGAAGCTTGATGTGTGTTTAAAGGCCCAAAATGGTTAAGTGGTGAGATAAGTATGTTGATTGGCGTTATTGTTAAATTTCGTGCTTTATGAACTTGATTATTTGGATGGTACCTTTGAATTGGATGATAATTTGTAAATGTGGGACCCGCATGTGAATTCACGGAATTGTTTTCTCCCTTGTGGTTCTCGATTGATTGACTTGAGATAAGCTTACCTTATGCTCGATATAATTGTAAACATGTTATGCTATTTATTTGAAGTGCATCTTGATCGATTGTGCGATTATATGATTACATTTATGATGTACGTTTGTGCCATTCCCTGCGAAAAAAAAAAAAAGAAGAATAATAGGTGAGTTCGCGAGGAGGTACGGACTAGGCTCCGCTTATCCCTATTCACCTCGTGAAATGGGATAATGAGCCCGAGAAACCGGTTTAGGGAACTCGAGTTGACTAATCGAGGGTATACCTAAATAAGCATTGTCTAGAAAACCTCGTTCGGAAAAAAAAGCTCACGAAAAAAAAAAAACAAAATAACAAAAACAAACTAATAAAGAGAGGGAGTTGGCTTATTCGGTCTCGTTTATCATACTTTACATTTTGAGTAGACAATATATAGCTTTTATCACGTGTTTGTAGAAAAAGAAGGCTTTGATCGAAAAAATCATGTGTAGGATAACTTGGGACGGGTTTTTGTTTTGTATGGATTTATCTCGTGGGGAACATGTTTTCGAATTTGAGTTCGATTCTTTGGTTTACCGGATGATAAGGAGAGTCTCATATTCGCATGATTGTTAACCTTGGACCATTCGATGTTTCTTTTCGAGCTACTTACTACTTTGTTTGCTTGAGAACAAGCAAAAACTAAGTGTGGGGGAGTTGTTTATTATGTTTTTGTGCTTATTTTCGTGTGTTTTATGTGTTGTAGTTTAGTCTTTTTAGGTTCGTTTTAGTGTCAACCGGTCCATTTTATTGTGTTTCGTGTATTTTCTTTGTGTTTTTCTTTATTCTATTTTTGGCGTACTTTTCCGTGCTTTTGGGTGTATTTCAGGTTTATTCCGTGGATGAAGAGAAGAGTCGAACCGAGTCCCGAGAGACGTGCCTTTTTTCAAAGTATTCCGAGTCACTTTTGAGAAGTTTCGAGCCATTTCGTACGAGCCATTTCTAATCCGAGTATTTTGAGCCATTCTGACGAAAAGCCTAAAAAATAGGCCGCACTCGCGACCACGAGCCGAAGCCCGCGCCTTGCGGACGCAAGATGCTGTTTCCCCGGAGCCCGCGACATGCGAAGACCCCCGCGACGCCGAGAGTGCCGCTGCCCAGATGCTACTCGCGATCTCGCTGCCTATTCTGCAAACTCGAGAGCACCTTCTCCTCGCGCCCGCGCCCTCGGCAACACTCGCGATATCGAGAGTATTCTTCCAACTCACGTCCGCGCGCGCGGATCCTGCCACGAGCTCGAGAGTGCCCGTTTGCCTCGCGCCGTCCTCGTGCCACCTCCGTGCCTTCCATGCCCGCGACCAGCGAATTGTCCCGCGAGCTCGAGAGTGTCTCTTAGTAAATGTGCGTGAGATTAGTGTATGTTTTGGGCTAGACTATAAGTACATTTTGGTCCTTTGTAATTGCATCATCTAGATTTCATTTCTCACTTTTCCTCTTTAGGAATTTTTCTTTTCTTTTTAGTTTTCTCTCTTCTCTCTCTTGGGAGCTCTATGACATCATTTTCCGGCGACTCTTATTTTGTTCAAGTTCCGAGCTTTTGACTTCGATTTTCGTCTAGCACGCAATAGAAGATTGGGTATTTACTTTTAAAGCTCATTACTTCGGTTTTTGCCTCGTTTTTACTTATGATGATTATCAAAGTGAATTTGAGTGTTTGTTGGATGATGAATGGGAAGTTTGGACTTGATCATTGCTCTTGCTTGTTTTAGTCGGGACTAATCACTTGCCTATCTAGATTAAGGGTTAAGACACTATTTAAAGTTTGATCACTTAGGTTAGAAGGTTAGGGTTAGTGATCTAGTGCTTAGAACGCGCATATTGTTCGTCGTTGAATTCATTTGGTGTCGATGACATATAGACTCCGGTAGTGGGAATTGTTTTATTCTCTAGTTTACTTGTTGCATTTCAATTCCGAGCATTGATTAGCATTAATTCACTCTCCAACCCATTGATTAACATGTTTAGCTTTTATTTTCTCATTTTGTGTGATTTGGACAATTAAGTGGTGAACAAAGCTCCGAACCGTCTTTTTTTGAGAACGACTCGAGGTCGGGTAGCTCGGTTACCAACTATCCACAAAATACTACTAAACAAGCACTACCCAATTTTTGACTTGATTTATTTTCGAATATTCACATTTGAAATATATATCAATTTTTTTGGTAATTTTTTAATTATATAATAAAAATATAGTAGAAAATTTTAACTATAACAACAAATTGTTATAAAATTATAAAAATAGTTTTATTGATTACATAATTATAGTTAATATTTTTTATTCTTGACATATTTTTTTGGTATTTTTATAAGAAAAATGCTGCAAGTACATAATAAATGTACATAGAGGTGTACATAACACTCACATGGAGTGGGGTCCACTTGATTTTTATTTTTGGTCGGTCCCACTCAATGTGAGTGTTATGTGCACCTCTATCTACAATATTTACCTTTAGCATTTCTCATTTTATAATTATTTAATAAAAAATATAGTAATTATTTTTATAATTTAATAAAAAATAGTAAAAGAATTAACTATAAAATTACAAAATGATTTTATTCAACTTACCAAGTGACATGTCAGATAGAGGGCCACCCAATTGGAGGGGGAGGTCATAAACGTCTATACCGTAACATCTATTTTCGATGAAATGAAGAAGACATATATGGAATAATTCATAAAATTACAGAAATAGTTTTATTCATGACATAGTTAAAGCTAACAATTTTATTCATGACATATTTGTTTTTTTCTAATTTTATATTTATTTAATAAAAATATAGTAATTAGGAAAAACAAATTAACTATAAAATTACAAAAATAGTTATATTCAACTTACCAAGTGGCATGTTAGATGAAGGGTCATCCAATTGGAAGGAGAGATCATAAGCGTCTATACCATAAAATTAATTTTCGAAGGAATGGAAAAGACATATATGGTATAATTTATAAAATTACAAAAATAATTTTATTCATGGCGTAATTATAGTTAATATTTTTATTCATGACATAATTTTTTATATAATTTTATTATTATTTAATAATAAATACATTAAAAAAGTGTTAACTATAATTATGTCATGAAAAAAACTAATTTTATAATTTTATAATAATTTATTTTTAATAATTCTTTATTTTTTTTATTAAATAATTATGTAACTACAAAAAAAAGATATATGTCATGAATAAAAAATGTTAACTATAAAAAGCTATTATGGTTTAAAGGTACACTGTAGAGCTGAAACAACTCTAGGAGGTCATGTTTTAAGGAAAAGGGGAGACTGACGTACACCTAGTCTGCAAAGAAGTCATAGAAGCCCTCGGAGGGCTTGGAGAAAGAATCCTCAGCTTTTGGAAGTTGAATCTCACACAAGTGAGGAACCTCGCAATCATGTCTAAAGTATTTGAGGTTAGTACCTGACCAGACAGGTAAAGGAATGGGTCTAGAGACCTGGACCAAATTCGGAGAGAGAGCGACTTGAGCACCTTCCGCGATAGTCACCTCTGCGGGCCGGCGTGAGGCTAAAGGGGTAGTGGCAAGGGGAATGGTTTGGAGGGTTAAGAAGTTATCAATGATGGCATTTAATCATTTTTGGAAAGAGGAAGTCGAAGAGCTTGACGACATAGCTAAAAAACATATCTAAAGAAAGAAAGCTGCAGGAGACGACCTAAGTAGTCTCCAATGCCGAAAAAAAAGATAAAGTGATAAAGATCAAAGATTCAGAGAAAAAATGAAAATATATAAGCTGCGCGATTACCTGCGGGGGATTTGGCAGCTCGCCCTCTTCCATTTCCCGAAACAGAAGAGTGAAAAAGAAAGTATATGATGTAAAGAAAGGTCTAGAATGTACCCATCAACCTTACACAAAGAAGAGTCCGAGAAATCGACGAAGTTATAGAGGTGAGTTTGGTGATTCGAGCCAAGATGAAAATCGAGAAAAGATGGTTCTGTAAAAAATGAAAGTGAAGAATGTAGAAGCGATAAAGGGAGAAAAGACGGCCCATAAGGGTTTCTATAAGTCACAAAAGGAAAAAAAAAATCCTACCATTGGAGGGCATGCACATTAAGGGCCCCGATCTATGCACAGAATACGATAAGATGCGCACGTAAGCATAAGACGTGTCGATGAATTGGGATCCAAGCAAGTAGGGCATCTCTTTTTGGCATCTCCCATTCTCCCAAACTGTCGGATAGCACATTGAACGTAAAAGTAGACCAAATACAAAGGTTAAGTGAAAAGACACATTTNCCTCCGACACCTCGAAACTCTCCTCCAAATCAAAGCCGCCATCCAAGACTTCAACTCCAAATCAATACTTGATTCGTGGGCAGCTGATGCCCCCGCCCGTGAGATCCTCATAATCACCTGCGATTCTGGCGAAAAACTTAAAAAAAAAAAAGAAAAAAATAGGGACGAAATATAGATGACCTGAAATCGACATTGAGGCTCAAGATCAGTCGAATCGTGAACCATATGCAACACGAGCGGCCGTCAAGTTCCCATCTCAACTTCCCGCACATTGAATTGGAACCCCTAGGAGAGCTTCGAGCAACGAGCTCTTACCCCCAATTGGCCGCCGAGAGGCACGATCTCCGGAACCTAGAGCTTCTCACCAAATGCGACGGCGACGGTCTGAAGATGGTTGTAGGTCTTGCATCTCCTTTTTTCGCTTCGGAAGCAAGTTTTGTGGCAGTGTCTATGGATTGATGGTGATGCTTCTCCAGGGTTGGCCATTGGGAAGCAAGCTTGGAAATGGTAATGATGAAGGATTCAAAATTGTTGGGGCAAAAATTTGGGGACAAAATTGTCTTTTACACCGTCCTGTTGTTTTTTTACTTATTTATACATTATTTTTTAGTTATAAAGATAAAAGTTATCCAACATCTTATCATACATAACGATTATACTTAATAACAGTCCAATTCATTTCATTTACATTAGTTCAATCCAATCCCATCCCAAAATACCAGCGGGCCTTATAGTATAAATGTTGCTTTCTTTTTGGTTTCAGTTATGCTAATTAAATTCAGTAACGCTGCCTTCATTTTTGTACGCCACTCAAATTGTTTTGTGGACTCCGAAATTTGAAT
>BKCP01000447.1:988210-1000357 GCA_008636005.1 Striga asiatica | reverse complement strand
TATAATAAAAATAATAATAATAATAATAATAATAATAATAATAATAATAATAATAATAATAATAATAATTAATTACTGGAGTCGTTAATAATAATAATAATTAATTACTGGAGTCGGATCAAAGCTGACTTGCTTACCAGTATTTCTACATCAAAATCAGTAACCCACACCACACTTTTTATTTTATTTTTTGGACTTTGTAATCTCATTTCCAACTACCAACTACTTCCTATGTTTTACAGCTATTTTCCATTCTCTTAACCCTTGTCATTAATCCCTTCCGAAATTTAAGGTGCCTATGTATTCAATTTCCCCACACTTACATATATATATACATAAATATAATATATTGAACTCCACAATTTTTTTTTAATTTTTTTTTCGGTACAATGAAGGAGGCCGAAGGCCCGATAGTTAAGCTATAATTTGACGCGGATAAGAGACCCCTATAAAATCGTGATCGAGCCAGGCTCCCATGCCAATTTGAGGGGATGCGAAGAATTGAAATACTAGTTATGCTCAAAATCATTAAGATAACATTTCCATGTACACGATTTTCATCCATACTATTAATGAAGTAGATTATGGAGTATAATTGAAGGTTTGTTGTAGATTCATATGCCAACGATGAGTTAAACTTGAGCTTGTAACTAGTAATTATAACAACGTGAAAATGAAAGCACATGTTAGTAGTACAAAGCCAAGTCGTAAGTAATAGATCCAAGTAATTAAGTTTAATTATAGAGACAAAAGAGATCCTCATTTCTCTCATTATCCTTCAAATAATAGTAGTGAAATCTGCCTAACAGTAGCCATGCATACTGTAATCCATGAGATTGACCAGATGTTATTGTATTTATAATAATAATCGAGCTCGAATTTCGTGTATATAAAACATACCGTTTTATTTTATTCATAATTTAGTTAGTAGTATTAAACAAACTTGAAATGAAGGGACTAGGCTTGATGAACATGAATATGGAAAACTCGTGTAGAAACTCGAGACATTGCATTTGTATACACAGTTGCATTTCACGAGACATTGCATTTGTATAACAGTTGCATTAAATATAGAGACTTCCTTTGACATGTATCATGGTTGTAGGAATTTTCTTTCTAATAGAATTGTTTTTTCCGTCGATAATTCCAATTAATAGACGAGTTCGAACTTATTTTTTTTCTCTAATTACTCACTTAAGTAGACCTATGTATTTCATTTTTGCAAGTAATTGATCAAAGAAAATGAACAATTTAATTAATTTCTTTCAAATTGCATAGGGTAGTTACTACTTAAGGACATTGGGCCTCATTTTGTCAATGGAGTATAGAGAAAAGTGAGGTCTGTGCACAGCAACTCACATGCTCCATACTACACACAACTCTCATGAGCTGTTCCTATTTAATGTGTTGCCATTCATTTTCTCTGTTTACTCGTTTTCTTTTCGTAGGGGAGTGGCCTAATGTAGGCATGCCCAATTGATAGTTCTTGGTTGAGGAGTTGACTTTGGTTGAAATTAATATTTGGAATAGACCAGGTTGACCTTATTACACATATCCAGTGAAGGTGATATAATATATATCCTTATATAAATTTGAAGCTGGTTGGGAGGAGGACTGGGAAACTTGTCTGGTATGTTGACTTATAAGAGTTCAGTTTCGGTTAATCTTAGCCACACAATTGGTTTAGTTGAAAACAATAAAATTGTTGTTAGCCATATTTCATTTTTAGTCCATTATATTGGTATTTTTCCAGAAAAAATCCACTGTTTCGACAGATATCAAACTTAGTACTATAATTTAAAAAATTCATCAAATAAGGTATACTAATCATTAGTTGCATGATAAAATTCGTTGTTTTCTTTTAAGCCTATTTGAACGCCGTCAATATCCGTTTCAAATGGGTAACTTGTCATTGGATTCTTCTCGTCGAGAAGGTCGCATTCATAAACTTTTAGCTCAATCACATTTTGTTTGCCTACTCAATTATTCTTTCGAAAGAATTTGGATTATTTTCTATCCGGTTTATATTCGGCACCATCTGAGATCCAATTTTGATGGGTAACCCACCATCGGATTATTCGTTTTTAACAACCAAATTTGATATCAATTGTACCTCATTTGTCTGCTCAATTTGTCATCCAAGATAATTTTAGCCCAAATTCGTTCTCTATCTAGGAGTCATTTCGGTTCTTTGTAGAATAAGTTTTCATGGAGTAAGTTTGGAATGAAGTGGTGGCATTGCATCTACATCATTCATGGTGCCTTAAATTGTAGTATATATATATATATATTTTTTTTAAAAAAAAAAAAAGAATGGCTTTTGGCATTGT
Organism: Striga asiatica; assembly: GCA_008636005.1. NCBI lineage: Eukaryota > Viridiplantae > Streptophyta > Magnoliopsida > Lamiales > Orobanchaceae > Striga > Striga asiatica. The sequence goes on along the minus strand of BKCP01000447.1, from coordinate 998,027 downwards.
TTTTATCATTAATGAAAAATCTAATTTTTCGAAAAGAGTCCATATGAAATCCACAAATATAGGGGAAATGGAGTAATTGCAGTGTCAATGGAAATGCATTTTATTAAGGTTTGAAATGGTGACTGACACTTTTCAAATTTATCTTATTAATGTAGTACAGTACAACTAACAATTGCGGGCTAGCTAAAGATAAAACTTCCCACTTTCAGCTTTAATACGAGTTCATAAAAATATCAAAACAAGAAAGAATTCAGGCATGAACATAAAATCGAGTACAAACAGAAAACCACGTAAATGAACATATACTATAATCCTTCATACTTAAAATGCGAATAGGCACTCATTCAAAAGAAATCAATTCCTTACTATTCATACACAAGCATTAATTATGATAAATGATTTTAATTCTCCAACTAATCTTTGAATCAGAAGGTGGTGGATGCAAATACCCAAAAGACTGGTGGCATATTTATAAGTAAACAGTAAATTGGGTTCACCTAGAATATTTATTACGAAATTCAGTAAATTGGGCTCACTTAATAATTATCTAAGTCAAAAGTATATATTGCCACGCTTAAGTACTCCTCTTCACCATTCACAAATCCAGGCGCAGAAATGAAAAGCTTAATCAACCATCCTTTTCATGTTTGGTATAATATTGCTAAATGCTTCGGGTCGGGGGCTCAATTGGGCACCCGGCCCATACATGTCACTGCATATAGAATAAACTCTATTTCTGGACCGATATATAAATAGAATAATTGCGTTCATTCCACGAAAATAACAATTTAGTGAATTGCATTGAATTTATTAAATTGAAATAATATAAGAGATTTGGGTTTCATGTTTACTTTCTATCCTAAATGAGTGGTTAAAATTAATAATTAAAAAAGATAATAAGTGCTTTTACCCTATATATGCTTTGGTGTTATTATTCCTTTTGCATTTAGTTGGACTTATACACATGTTTTTTTAACCTAGCTCGAGTATCGATTTGGGCAAGCTTCCGGGTCATCGGGTTAATTGTTGAATCGGATAGGTAATTTTAAATTTTAAAATTATATATATAATATTTTTATCATATAAATATAAATAAAAATAATAAAAATAAATGTTTTGTATATATATTTTGTACAGTAAAACGTTAATAATATTATATCTTATAATAAATATTACCATATAAATATGTATACATAGTTTTAATTTTTAAAATAAAAAATATTTTAAAAAACAGAAGAAAAAATGACCGGGTCAAACAAGATTGACCCGACTTGGTCGATGTCTGGATCAACTGGGTCAAGGCTGGGTTGGGTCAAGGCCGGGTATAAAAAATTGGGATATTTTATTTTCTTTCATTATCTATCTAATTTGTTATATGACGTATCATATTCCAATCAAAATTATTAATTTTCAATAAAATTTGTTCTCATATTGATAAATTTTAAAAGTTAATATGTACTACTATTAACTAATAATTTAATATCAATAAGATTACTTTTAAAACATCTCCAAAATTACAAGACTACTTTTCAAATTTTTTACAAAGAAATTGTTTCTCCTCAAGGGTACTTTCGGAAATTAATTACTATATTTCACGGATCACTTACTTCTATAGTCCTTTGTTTTTTCTTTATATTGTAGCTTCAAGTTTACTAGAATGTTCTCAAATTTTGAGCCTGAGACGGTGCCTTGAGATCAATTGGGTTGGCACCGTACAGAGAATGGGAGTTATTATATGTGTGGCTTAGGAAAAACCTGCAATAAATGAAAGTGATTTTCACACCTTCTCTTTGAATAAATTTTAACCTCATTAATTATGGTTTGGTGTTACCATTTCGTAGTGAGTGGTGACTGTCGGGTCTTTAGCTTACTTTCAATGAGGAAAAACAAAATAAGAATTTCGTTTTTCTTGAAGATTATAGGATATATACACGGGCAACTAATGTATAAAATTAGGACCGGTGATAGACCGGATTGACTTTCGTGTTATTGGATTAATTGATGAAAATCAATTAACTTAAATATATATTTAAATTATTTAACATATAACTATCGGGAAATAGCAAAACATATAATTTTTATATAAATTTATATTATTGTATCATGTGATGAACATTACGGCATAAACATGCAAACATAATTTTATTATTATTTTTCTTTTAAATAATAGCCGGGTCAAACAATTGACCCATTTGGGATGTGGATCAACCCGGGGCTGTTCGGGTCAAAAAAAGCATTGATTAGAGGAGAAAAACAAATTCCAGGAAAGCAACAATCAGAGTTTAAATTCGTGTCATTATATAACATTCATGGAGATAGCACCACACTAGAAGTGTTACATACATTACTTCACATAAAAAATAAAATAAGGTATTCGTGTTATATGATTTTATAAAAAAATTATGTTAAACAAAAAGGATTACTTTTTTTTTTTGGTACAGAGATGGCGGGCAGAAGCCCGAAAGCTACGAAAATAAAACTCGTCGTGGGATTGTCACCCCACGAATATCATGATTCATCCATTCACCCAAATTTGGAGGCGGTGACGAGACCCTATGAAAACCCAACTGAGAAGACATCGCTAATTCTGCCAAGTGATCAGCCGCAAAGTTGGCTTTCCTGTGTACATGTTGAACCCGAACGCTCCAGTCACACGGAACTTCCGCGTTAAATAATCAAAAATCATGGCACTATATTATGGTTTCCACTATTAACAGATCCATTCTTTTCAAATAACATCACACTCTAACGGTACAATTAGATATACATTATCCAAAAAATATATGTATCTCAATAGAAAAACTGTATAAAAAATATAAATATAAGTAAATTTAAATTTCTGAATGAATATAAATAAAATGTAATGATGAAAATTAAATTACTATAAAAAAAGTAATAAAATAATAAATATAAGTGTTAACATATTTGTAATGTTATATATATAGTACTTTACTGAAGAACCCCAAATTTCTGATCGAGATATTTTTTCATGTCATCCCTTTCAAAAATGCACATGCAGAGCACAATTGAAGTGTTCATGCAACGAGAAAACGACGTCGTCTAGTTCTAAGTTCAACGCGACGTTGTTCGTACTTAAACCAAAAATAAAATGCAAACAACTTTTTAATAAAAGTGCTACACGACTAAATACAAAAGGTTCGACTTCTTCCTATTATGAGAAAAATAGTTGTAGCGGTCTTCTCCTCAATTCACTGCAAACATCCATGGAAGTTGCTGCCTTTCTACACCGCCCCTCGTCAAGTTGGAGTTTGGTCGAGCTCGTACACACCCAAACTTGCACAATAACCAGCGAAAAACAGCAGCATAGAGTAATTTGGGGAAGAAGTCCGCTAGTTGTGCCGAAAAATGAACATAGGTAGGAAAGATGAATCATGCCTTGTACTTGTCACGAACAATGTGACAATCAATTTCAAGATGCTTTGTGCTCTTGTAGAACGGATTGGCCACAGTTGCATACCCGCATGGTTATCACACCAAAGGGTGATTGGTAGAGAAGGCTCCAACTGAAACTCCTTTGCCAAGGAGTAAATCCTCTGTATCTCACATCAGATGTGCCCATGGACCTATATTCAGTTTCAGCGGACGATCGAGCCATTATAACATGTTTTTACTTTTCCAAGATATAAGGATGTCTCCAACAAAGACACAATATCCAGTGATCGACCTGCGAGTGTCCATAAAAGTTGCCCAATCAGCATCACAAAAGACACTAAGAGTAGGCTATGATTGAGAACTTAAAAATAAACCAAGGGTAATGGTTCCCTTGAGATACTTAAGCACTAAGGTTGCTGCATCCCAATGCTCAATGAAGGGGCTATTGACAAATTGACTTAGTTGTTGAACTGCATAACTCGCATCCGACCTAGTCATACTGAGGTAAAGGAGTCTGCAAATCAACCTCCTATACTTTTCTGGTTCTCACAAAGGTTGTCCATCATAACATGTCAATATTAACCCCTGTTGAAATGAGGTAGCTGTCTCCTTGCAATCCTCTAGCCCCAATCCTTCAATAAATCTAAGATATATTTGCTCTAAAAGAGATAAGTACAGATCTCAACACCTAGGAAATATTTTGCAACTCCAAGATCCTTAATAGGGAATAAATCATGTAGGTATGCCTTTAATGCCGTGATCTGCTCGAAATCACATCACATGATCAAGACATCATCCAAACAAACAAACAATGGTCATGTGGTGATTGTGACAAACCAAACTCCAACAACCTCTTTAATAGCTCAAAATTTCACTCTCTAGATACTTGCTTTAGACCATATAGGCTTTTAATGATCTTACATACCTGACCATCTCTCACTTTGCTATTTCCTAGAGGAAGTTTCATATGTACTTCCTCAGATAAAGTCCCATGTAGAAAGACATTGTTCACATCAAGCTGTCATATACTCCATCCTTGAATGGCTGCCAAATCAAAAACATTCTCCCTATCACCAGCTTTGCAACCGGTGGGAAAACATCAAAGTAGTCTACTCCTGTCACTTGAGTGAAACTCTTTGCCGCCAACCTTGCCTTATACCATTCTACTGTACCATATGCTTTCCTCTTGATTTTGTATACCCACTTTGACCATATGGCCTTCTTACCTTGTGGCAGATAAGATAACTCCCAAGTGTGATTATGATCTAGAGCCTTAAGCTCAAGATCAATAGTTGCAACACACAACTTATCCTGCTTAGCCTGATCAAAATGTGTAGGTTTTTGTCCTATGGTTATGTTAGCCAAAAAGGCCACATCATCTCCATCAAGCTGTAGATCATCAATTCCCTCATTGCCGCATACATAGTTCTTCATCCAAGTGGGTTGTATCCTTATCCTCTTCCCACCATACAATAATGTAAGTTGATCTTGACTAGTATATTTCTCAACTGCATCTTCAACACTATTGTGATCTTGTGTGTCCCTTATCATTGGTAAAAGTGTGCTACCATAACTGTCATCCTGTCTTCCTTACAAGAAAATACCTCAATAATAAAAACAACATCTCTTGATATAAATCTCATGTTATCATCAACATAAAGCAGTATGTAGCCTTTACACCCTCAAGAATATCTAAGGAAGGTACATTTGTTAGACCTTGGATCCAATTTCCCTTTGGTGGGGCTTGTGTTGACTGCATATATATACCAACCACTCAAATGGTTTCAGTCTAGTATTGTCTTGTGGCTCATCATAGATCCTCTGAAAGGGAGTTTTCCATTCAATGTGACACTAGGTAGCCTGTTGATGATATGTGCTGCAGTAAGGACTGCATAGAGCCAACATTTTATGTTCATTCCTGATTGAAACATTAGTCCTCTTGCAATTTCAAGAATTTGTTTATGTTTCCGTTCTACAACACCCGACCCGGACACGGACCGAGTCCGTGCTTTTTTTTTTTTGCGGCGTGTACACATATTTCCTTTGATGTATTCCTCAAACATCTTTTTGCATTCATGGCTCATAAATTCTTGTCCATTATCACTTCTAACCTGTTTTACTTTCTTACCAAGCAGGGTTTGGGTCATGACGATGGAATTCTTGAGTAGATTTGTTCTCTCCTTTAGATCCCATGTGAAAAATCCAAACACCTCGGCTAAAATCATCCACAATTGTTATGAAGTATGGATTGTTGAGCACCAAGTACTCTCTGCAGGGTTCTCAAATGTCCATATGCAATAAGGCAAAACATACAGTTGTTTTGATGCTGCTATTTGAAAATGGCAGTCTATGTTGTTTGGCCTTATAGGGAAATACAAATATATTCATACGTTCATACTTAAATGTCATAATTTATAGGGCAATACAAATAAAAGTAGGGTTAATTGCAGATAAAACACTAACCTTTTGTTAAATTGCAGATAAAACTCAACTTTTTAAGTTTGACAAAAAAAATACAAACCTTTCCTAAGTATTGCATATTTTTCTCCAAATGGTTTTCCGGCCAACAAAAGCTGACATGGCGAGCCGGAAAAATGACGTGGCACCGGACTTGATTGCATGGCACTTTTATTATAAAAATCAGCTCCACGTCATCAGCCACATCATTGACATGTCACCTAATTGGACACATCAACGCCACGTCAATAGCCTGTTTCAATAGATTTTATCCGCCCCATTTTTTTCATCCCAACCCTAATCAATCGAATTCATCCCCTTTTCTTCTCCCGCAGAGAAGAGAAAAAAAAAAATTCTCTCCCTTTGTTCAACCCCCGTTTTTCATCCTTTGATTTCTTCTCCAGCCAGCACTAAAATTGATTTCGCCGTAGCCAAGCCCCATTGCAGTGGTGCAACAGAACCCGTTCGAGTGCCCCATCTATTTATCGCAGTGGTGCAACAGACCCCGTTTCGCAGCCAAGCCCGATCGCCATTCGAGTTGTGCCAAGCCCGTTCGAGTGGTACAACAGAACCATAAATGGAGAACGGGTATTTTTGCTTCATCTTCTTCTCATTTTTTTGCTTCATTTTGCGAACAAAGTGGAGGCTGGGGCTGCCTATATTCACAAATCGAACCTTGAGTAAAGGAGCAGGTGAGGTCGAATTTTCTTGTCGAAGAGGACGAATTTAATGATTTCCACAAATCGTTATCGAGAGGTCAAATTTTTGGAAATCTACCTTTTTTCTTCTTCTTCTTCTTCTCCTTCTCTCTATTTTGGCCGGATACATCGAATCTCCTTGTGAAGTTGCCGGAGGTCGAAGCTACAAACGGGATTTTTTTTTTCAGGAACTTTTTTTTTCTTCAGAATTATGGAAGGGAGGAAAGAATGGAGGAAAATGTGAAATGTGAAAGAATGGAGGTAAAGAATTTGATATGGGAAATGTGAAAAATTGTGTTTTGAGAAAATAAAAAAATTATAAAATGAAAAATTGAATTGAGGGTAAATTAGCATACGTGGAGACACATAATCAAGTCCGGTGCCACGTCATTTTTCCGGTTCGCTATGTTAGCTTTTGTTGGTCGCAAAACCATTTGGAGACAAATATGCAATACTTAGGAAAGGTTTGTATTTTTTTTGCCAAACTTAAAAAGTGGAGTTTTATCTGCAATTTAATAAAACGTTAGGGTTTTATCTGCAATTAACCCATAAAAGTATGACTTTTTATAGTATAATAATGCATTTTCGTAGGAATATATATATGTCTAACAAATAGGCAGCCAACCAATTATAGCATTTATGTTAATATTGAGTCAATTATCAATGAGTTAAGAGTGTATAGAATGTTGAGCATTTAAACTACCAAAATTAAGAAGTTATGTCTTTTGTAGTTCAACTTATTAATTATTTTAATCATTTTAAAAAGCAATTTTACGCCGTATGTGTGTGTGTGTGTGAGAGAGAGAGAGAGAGATTAAAAATTATAAAGTCCCCTCGAAATGTTATTTGTGTCGAGTCAAGTTGAATAACTCATGTTTAAATGATAGTTTAATAAATGAGTAAGATCAGCTCGACTATTAACAAATAAACAAAAAAATGAGCTCCAACTCCGTTTGTCTAAGTGTCACTCTACTCGATTTGTTGAATAAGAAAGTTTGGATAGTCGTTCTAACTTTGCTCATTTAAATATATAATGATATAAGATCAAACTTTCATAAGTTGAACAAACACAATCCGGTTCCAATTACTGCTTTAGCCCCTTCTAATTTTTTTTTCCTAGATCTGCTAGCTCTTGTCTAACAGTATGTGCTGATTTTCAATATGGGTTGATGTTACCCCCATCTAGAGATGTTAAATGGTCCTTGGCCCGACGGGCCGGCCCGTTTAGGCCAGAAAAAAAAAAACAGGGTTAGGGCTTTTTACTGGCAACCCGTTTAAATTCGGGATTTTTAGGCCCAGACCGTTTAGCCCGAAGCCCGCTAAGGCTGGCCCGTTTAGCTTGGGTTGAGTGGTGTATATATTTTTAGAAAGGTAAAGAATACGTCTCATGATTCCTTGTATATTACAATTTTGTTCTTCTATCTCACATGTAATTATGAGTTATAATGTATTATTATTATTTTGATAGATAATTATTAACAAATTTTATTCTATTTCACAGCAAAATATTTAAGCCAATCAGAACGGCTAATAAAAACAAATGAGACAAAGACACATAGAATACATAGAATATAAATTCAGCAGTATGCTATATTGTGAAAATACCCGAAACTTACCAAATAACTAGTCAAATGGTAGTTATAAGTAATAGTCGAACATTTTTTTTTCAATTGAGAAACAATATGTTGTTTAAGAGTTTGTAATGTGTGTTCATATATGAAGTGTAGTTGTATATATAGTGGTAAATACTAAATAGCCGTTGAAAAAAACCGTTAACTAGTTGTAATTTATTATTATTATTATTATTATTATTATTATTATTATTATTATTATTATTATTATTATTATAGCCCGTATAGCCCGAAGTCCGCTAGGTTTAGGGTTAGGTCCTTTTATTGGTAGCCCATTTGAATCCGAGTTTTTTAGACTCAGACCGTTTAACTCGAAGCCCACTGGAACTAGCCCGAAACTGCTAGGGCTAGCCCGTTTAACATCTCTGGCCCCATCCCATGCCCTCAAGGACATTCATGCATCCACTACATAAAGGCTGCAAAACTTGATGCTACTCCTTGTCCATGTACCATTGCTAGTAAAGTAAAGCACCAAAACCATCATTTTCCATTTCCCTATTATTTTTATGCAAAGTTCTGATTTTCTACTTGTCCAAACAAATGATTATATAGTAACCCATACTTCAACACATATAAAACATATAATACATGCGCAAGAAATTAATTGGCATGCACATAAATATATTGCATGGGGGGTTGTCTAAACTTTTCGTTGCAAGCTAAGACTACTCTGTGTTGGCTTGTAAATATTTCTTCTGCAGCAGGTCCAACCACCACCAACCTCTCATTTCCTTTCCCCCTCACAAACACTACTAGATTTTAATGTAACCCATTATTAATTATCACCTCACCTGTTTACGTGTCTCAAAAATAAATCTCCCCCCAAACTTTTTAATTTTCCCATTTTCTTCCTCCCTCTCACTATACCCGATCTATTCTTGAAAGAGAAAAAATTTATCAGCTATCAATGAAGAATTGAACCCTCACAATACTCATATGGGCCCTTTCTTACGTACACTCTCCCTTTAATCACTACTCAAATCTCGCCAACTCTCTTTATTATCATCATCGTCCCTCTTTCACAAAAATCCTTTCTTTTCCTGCCATTTGTGCATCATTCAAAGGTAAGAGAGAGAGAGAGAGAATGGGAGTGGTAGTACACAAAACCAAACTAATACTAACAATGGTTGGAAATTTCTTGAACGAAATCTCGAGCTTCATCGTCTTCACTCTCCTCGACTTCCTCGATCTCATACTCTGTCACGTGTACAAAGTGGCCGATTTCTTAGCCGAGGCCGAGTGGAAGCCCTGCTACTGCTCGTCGCCTCGGGAGGCTATCTCGGGAGGCGGCGCCAAAATCCTCGTCTCCGAGCGCGGCGAGTCGAGAATCGTTCGTCTCACGAGCACAAAACTCGAGCTCGAGCAAATCTCCGACACACTCTACGCCCGTCCCTCTCTCGTCTCGGAACTTTCCCGGTCGTCCTCCGGGATGGCCGGCCGTGGGGCCCGCCCTTCGCCGGCGGCCGGACTCTCGGTCAATTCCACCGTCGTCGAGATGCTCCGGGAGAGAATCGGCCGGCAACAGAAGGTTCCGGTTCCTAGGTGGTCCGATTGCGATTGCGCCACGTGTACCGCGTGGACCACACGCTCGTCTCTCAAGGAGACGCTCTTCGTCAAGGCCTGTGGAGCCAAAGGTAA
>BKCP01000447.1:962364-980906 GCA_008636005.1 Striga asiatica | reverse complement strand
ACAAACAAATACGCACACACATAATATACACATACTTCACGACTCACGCACACAAACAAAACACACCCGCGGTCCTCGCCACCTGCCTCCACCAGCACCGCCACCACCGTCGCCGCCTTCCTCCACCTCGGATCGCACGAACTCTGCTGTTACTAGGACATCTTCGGCATGAACGAGGTTAATTTACCCAGAAATCCGTCCAAAAAAGTCGTCACCGCCGTGGATCTGAATCACGCGAACCTTGCTAGAGCCCTGGTCGGCCAACTGGGCATGCTCACCTCCCTCTCCCTCTTCTACGTCAACGGCAACATGTCCTTTGGCACCTGGCCTTCTGTTGCCTGTCATCCCTGATGGAGTTGGACCTCAGCAACAACCATCTGCAGGGGTCGTTTCTGACTAACGGGGTGCATGCCGGAGGGTGTGGGGTTGTGGGCGAGGCAGACGACCGAGAAGGAGGATGACGTGTACCGGGAAGGAGGACGGCGAGCCATGAGTGAAATCTTGTAGTTTTTATTATGGGCTTTCATTGAAAATTAAATAATCGAGGGACTTATTTGAAAATTAAAAATTTATCCATATTGCAATTTAGTTCATGGGTTAAATCTATAATTTAATAAAATATGTTAATTACACAATAATGTTCACTACAGTGCACAATATTACGTTTGGATATGGACGTTAAAAAATACTCGCAATGCATAATACACAAAAGTGTTAAAGAAAAGACACATTAATGTCTACGAGAATGCACATTAGCGTGACAATTCATTCCGCACAATGACTGAATACTGCGAGAATGCACATTAGCATAACAGTTCATTCCCACAATAACCAAAATACCCCCGCATTAAAAAATTAAAAGTCCACATAATTATAGTAATACTACCGCCCCTTTGACCAAAGTTGGACCATTTGAATGTGCCTAGAACGTTAATATATCACATTTGACCGCTACGATCCATTCTTCTTTCTTTCACTATGACTCATTCTCATTTGAACTATATACATACGACACTTGTCTTCCACAAAGTCTTACTATTTAGAAAACATTTAAGTTTGAAGAAAATAAATGGCGTATCTCAAGCAACTAACTCATAAGTCGAGCAAGCTCCACCGTAAACAATCCTTGCACTCTTGAGCACGATCATCTCTCATGCTTCGCTCGAACACTCGATCACCACCATTTTTTTATCATATTTTTTCTGCTCTTTTTTTTTTCTTTTTCCATATTTTTTATAAAAAAATGAAAAAAAATATAAAATGAAAAAATAAAAATAAAAATAAAATTGATAAAAGATGGTTTACCTCCCACCAAGTGCTTAATTTAACGACTTAATTTAGCTAGACATTTTCTAAACTCTTAAACTGGGTTGTTTCTATTCATCCCGACCAACTCCTTCATCATATTCTGACCCCAGCGCTTCTTATCCTTCATTTTATTTTTCTTCAGCCCTCGGTCAATGACAAACATATAACACTCATCAAACGCCTGAAACGTGAGCTCTTCGCATTCGATGCCTATCAATACTCGTCCGGTTGCTAGAAACGGTCGCCCCGAAATTAGCGGAACATCATTGTCGTCAAGCATGTCGAGCACAACAAAATCGGCCGGATATACGAAATCATCGATATTAACCATGATATCCTTTAAAATCCCTCTCGGGTGAGACAATGATCTATCCTCCATTTGTAGTGAAATAGTCGTGGGCCTAAATTTTCTCATCTCCAACTTCAACTTTCTCGAACGTCGACAAGGGCATCACATTCACACTTGCCTCCAAGTCGCACGAGGCCTTCTCTACATGAAAATCTCCAATAGAACAATCAATCGTAAAGCTCCCGGGATCCTTGCATTTCACGGGCAACTTCTTTTGAATTCTCGCGTTACTCTACTCCGTCATGGGCACAACTTCGTACGTGTTGAATGCTCTCTTGACTTTCTCAATTATTGCGGACTCAACTTCTTTCACTTTATCCTTCGGCGGCTCCTTAACTTCAACCCTTTCCTATTGGACATGGATGACATTGCATTGCTCAATTGGATTCACCTCGGTATTGCTCAGAAAATTTTCTTTTTTATGTAGACTTTCAATTGCCGTGGCCATTTGCCTCATTTGCTGCTCCATCGACTTCACGTGATACTCTATCGTAGAGAAGTTAGCATGAGTGTCACCCATGACTTTTTGTGACTGAGTCATAAATGAGGGGAACATATATTCGATTGCTGACTTCATCGGCTCACTGATGACCCCATTAGCCACCGAAAACCCTGGGGGCGGTTGTAGAGCATTATGCAGGTTGGCGTACGAGAAGTTGGGGTGATTCTGGTTGCCTTGGTAATACGTGTTTCCCCATTGAGCTCCTCGAAATTTTCAACATTTCTGTCATTCAGATAATTCATGTCCTCAACCGGTGCTCCCATTCCTACACTCTCATTCTTCCCCACTTGCAAGTTATTGACCGCGCGTCGCGACGCGGAAAATTTAAATTTATAAGTTTTCTCAACTAACCTCTACTAACTAGTAGTAGCGGTGAGCAAGGGTCGATCCCACGAGGAGCAGGAACTAAGCTGTGACTATCTCGTATTAATTGAATTATAACTATGAAGGAAATAAAAAAAAAGGGGATTGGCTTGATAAAAAAAAATAACAAAATAAAATAAAATTAAATAAAATAAGAGAAGTCCAGTTTTCGGTTCAGTTATCACCAAATCTAAATCTACCGTTAATCAATTTCGACGCTTTCTTTAAATTGCTAATGAATTACCAACCCTAGTTAACAACAAGCTCTGTTAACCGAATTTTCCCTTACCGAATATTTAATCAAAACAAGCTCTTCGACTAAACCTAACTAGCAGACAACCTAGAATAAACTCTCTAGATTTAGTGCACTAGCAGCATTAATTCTTAGGAAAATAGATTAGTCTAAGCAATAGACGCAAAAGCTCGGTCCATTTAACTTATGTTCACGCTACCATAGAGATGCACGACCCCTAGTTTACTACTAACGAAACGAGAACAATAACAATTACGGATTAAAGTCTCGAATCTAGCAGTTAAACAACGAATATTCAACCTAGCTGGCCAAACTAAATCAAACACCATAATTCATAAACGTTAAACATAGATAGCATGAATCAACTCATCGACAAAATAAATACGGTGTCTCGATTAATCAACGATAAGAAATAGATCCTTCAATTCATAGACAAATTAAAGTTAGGGTTCAAACATCCCCTAAAACTGGATAAAAAATATTAACCTAACATACTAATAAAAATAAATAATAGATAAAAGAGAGAATAAAGATCTCCCTCGTGTGCAGGTGCGGCTTCCCTCCGCGTGTGTTCTCTTCTCAGTCTGTGCGGTCCGTCTGCTTTCTTCTCTTTTTCTGTACGGCCTTTTTTTTTTTTTTTCTCTTTTTCTCCGTAGGCAAATAAATCCAAGTGTCCCTCAATGATCAAACTCCTCCAAATTCTTATCCTGCTGATTCCATTTTTTTACTAAATAAATATGGATTGCCAAATTAATTTTCCCCCAAACAAAGTCCTCCAATGCAATTGTGTTGTTGTGTGTGGCGTGAGTTTTGGTCCACTTCAATTGTCCAATTAATTGAGCTCTTGATTTCCTTAATCTTGAGCCCATTTCTTTTAATGGTGATGCAAATTGGGCTTTAATTGTCCCGTGTTACAAAGCTCTATAATGACTCACGAGAACTTTGGTTCAATATTTCGCCGTCCACACAAAAATACTCCAATGAGCTGAAAATAAATATAAAATAATCAATGTATATGAATCCACCAAATTATAAATAAGTCGAAAAATATAAACGTGCGAGTAAATTAAGTGTATAAAAATACACTATTAAATATCTAAAACGCGCACATTTTTCGACCTATCAGTTATTAAGCACCAAAGCTTCTATTTGAGTCGTCATTGATAACACAGAGTTCGTCTAATTAGTCGCCGCGACCATCTTAAGCATAATTCTCTCGACCAGCCATTGATAGCTATTCGGCGCCATCTCCTCAAGAATTCGCTTCGCGTCTATTGTTCGCATTCCCAAGAGAGCTCTACAAGAATAATTATTTTTAGTGGCGAAAATTTTTGTTGCTATATGTTCAAATGTCGTCACAAAAAATACCGTCGCTAATAATGTCGCTATATGTTCGAATGTCGTCACAATAACCATTTTATAGTCATGACATTAATGTCGTCACTAAAATTAGTGTCGCTAATAATGATTATTCTTGTAGTAGCCTTCATCGGGCCACTCAATCCATTGTAGAAGTAGTAAATTTGGTGCTCCTAAAAAAAATCATGTTGTGGGCACGTCCGAAAGAGTTGCGTGTACCGCTCCCAAACCTCATATAAAGGCTCGCCATCTTGTTGCTTGAATTAAGTGATCTCCGTCTGAAGTCTCAACATCTTACTCAGTGGGAAGAACTTCAAGAGGAATTTCTGGCACATTTTCTCCCATGATGTCACTGTCCCGGCTTCAAGAGAATTGTATCAAACATTGTCCTTATCTCTAAGAGAAAAAGAGAAAAGCCGAAGCCGGATAGCATCCTCTGAAACTCCATTGTACTTCACTATACCGCATATTAGACGTGTCCATTTGCCGGGCCGGGTCGAAACCCGGCCCGGCCCGCCGGGTCGGCGGTTCACCGTGGGCTGAACCGGGCCCGGCCCGCTTGTAACTAAGGGCCGGTTCAGTGAACCGGCCCTTAACCGCCGGGTCGCAAACCCGGCGGGTCGAGTCGGTTCCGGGTCGGGCCCGGCGGGTTTGCGGGTTTTTTTTTTCTTTTTTTGTTATTTTAATGTATATTAATGTTTATTTGAATAAATAGTTTGTATATACTTCGAAAATATAAGTTTTTGAGTCTGTTTGTCTATATCATTTCAAAATGAAACAAAAATAATGATCGGGCGTCAATTCTTGGAACCAAACGGTTAACGGTGTTGTATTTTATTGAGTATGGCGGAGAAGTACAACTTGAGGTAGTTTAGAAATGCTAAATTGTACGTCAAATGAAGTCGAATAAGTGTAAAGAAAAAAATTATTAATGTAATGGACTTGAGCTTAGTTAACAGTTATTAAGTTCGAATATCGTGTACGATGAAAAATTTTGTTGCCAAAAAATTATACTCGAACTTAATAATGTTAAATAAGGTGCCTACGTATCCCTTTATTTGGGAATCAAAGTCCACGTAGTTCTTCTAAATCACATACCTTGGCTGCATACCTTTAATATTCGTATTCGTCTTCGACGTCCCCCCCGGTTCCACTTGTCGACGACGTAAAATCGGATGCATCGTCGTTGTCGTCCTCCTCCTCATTCGAAGTGAGCATAGCAGTTTGCATCCTTCGTTCGGCCTTCTTCCAATCACTCAGTAACATTTGTGCTTGAAGATTATCAGGCGTCATCCTCGACCGTCGTGGATCTAGCATGTAGCCGCCCTCACTGAATGCTTGCTCAACCGCGACTGTAGATGCTGGGACAGCAAAGATCTCCTTGGCCATAATGCATGGAATAGGAAAAATTCCTCCCATTCTTGACCACCAATCTAACACATCGAAATTGAGTGGCGGTTGAGGTGGACGTGCAATCGTAACGGCTAAATTCGACGTAAGGTAGTGATCCAGCTCATAGTATCCAGTCCCCTGCACCCTTTGACCGCCCGAGTTTTTGTAGGGATTTAATGAATCCCAAAACACTTTGAAGTTTCCGAAGTTTGTATTGCCGCTTTGCCCTCCGTACGAAGATGAAGACCCGCTGCCGCTTGCGCCGCTGCTACGAACAAATGTGCTGGGAGACTCTCCATGTGCGATCGCTGTTTCCTTGAACATGTCATACAAAGAATTTTTTGCTTGCTCGACGAGCTGCGGTATGTTAGGTTTGTCCCTGTAAGTCGGGACCCCACTCGGCAGTGGCAATTGATACATATAATCATAGTACATATTAAGTTGATTTAACAAACCTTGCTCACGAACTGTAGGATCTAACAGACATGCAATTAAAAATGTATCGGGAATATAGTAATAATATTTTAGCCATTTTTCTAACATATTTTCTACTAGACCAGAATATTTAAAAGGATCTAAGTCATAAATATCTTTAAAACCCCACATTATAGCTATACATTGACTGACCACAAGTTGAGCAGTAGGATAGTAAACACCAGAAAGAATATTAGTAGCGTTTTGAAATGTTTCTAAAAAATTTGTAAGTTGCGAACAGTTTGCCCAATCATTCACCGAAAGTCGAACATCACAATCCCTACGGTTTGTATCATTAAAAAAATCCTGTAAATGCTTGGCATAATCAGCGGTGACATTCAACATTTTAAATGTTGAATTCCACCGGGTAGGCACGTCTGGCTGGAATTTTTTAGGTTTAATTCCAACACTCTTACAAAATCGTCCCCATGCTTTCATTTCTTGGGGACGTTTATGCAAATAATTGACGGCCTCCCTTATTGGCTTTACAGAATCCTTAAAAACATGATAACCAGCTTGAACACACAAATTTAAAACATGACATATACAACGAATATGAAAAAATCTACCCCCACAGATTGGTGTACAAACATCATTTAATTCACGTATAGATGCAGTATTTGCAGTCGCATTATCAAATGAAATTGAAAATACTTTTTTACCAATACTATAATTATCTAAGATTTTTGAAATTAAACGAGCAATATTAGAAGCAGTGTGTCGTTCATGAAATGCAACATAACCGATTAAACGTTTTTGTAAAGTCCAACTATCGTCAACCCAATGACAAGTAATCCCTAAATAAAAATTATTTATCCAATGATCGGACCATATATCAGCACAAATGGATACTCTATGATTTAAAGATTTAAAATTTTCTTTTAAAATTAGTTTCTTCTCACTCACGATTTTTCGAATATCGCGAGTAAGGGTGGTACGAGGAACTCGGTTGGCAGACGGATTTAAAGCCATTTGAGCAAAATTTTCATATAAATCACTATCACCAAAACTATAAGGAAGAGACGAAGCAGAAACAAATTCAGCTAAATGACGTCTATGATTTTCATGAGAATAATGAAATAAAGAAGAAGACGTACCTGCACCTTGAGTGGCTGAGGCGGATGCTCCGCTGCTACTTGGGAATTGCGT
This sequence comes from Striga asiatica, assembly GCA_008636005.1. Taxonomy (NCBI): domain Eukaryota; kingdom Viridiplantae; phylum Streptophyta; class Magnoliopsida; order Lamiales; family Orobanchaceae; genus Striga; species Striga asiatica. The sequence goes on along the minus strand of BKCP01000447.1, from coordinate 973,757 downwards.
CTGTGCCGTGTCGATTCCCATTACTGTCGGATGAACATTCTTCAAATGTCGGGTCAACGTTCCGTACCCGTCGCCTTTTTTGAACTGATACTTCGTCTTCGAATTGGCCGGACAGTAGTTGCAAATAGCCAGAAAATAAGGATCACCTCCTTTCTTTTCATTTGGAGCCTTCGTGTAATGTCGGTCGAACATGACGGAATCCCGAGTTTTGACTTTACCGCCCCCGACAACTCGGACCGGCTGTGTGGGTTGTTGTGGCTGCTCATCCGGAGGAGTACTTCCAAATAGATCGTCGAGATGGTCCTCGTACGGCTGCTCTGGGCCCACCTCGTGTGAGGGTGGAGGCTGAACGAAATCGAACATTTGATCGATTGTGGCGGCATCTATATCGTCGGTCACGCCCGGGACATCTACATGTATCGTTGGATTCGCAAATGAGGGCAATGGAGGTGTCGACGACGATGCGCCTTCCCGTTGCCGCTTTTGCCCGGAGGGCCCGGACTTCGAACCACGGCCACGACCAAAAAAGCTCGACATTTTGAATTTAAAAAATAATATACAACAAAAAAACAAAAAGGAAGAGAGATTAGGGAGAGGAAGAGAGATTAGGGAGAGGAAGAGAGATTAGGTAAAATTTATATTAAAAATTAAGTAGATATATATTTTTTTTTTAATTAAAGTGGGAGAGAGATTAGGGAGAGATATTATTATGGAGTAATGGAGAGATTAGAGAGATTGAGAGAGTGTGGGAGTTTGGGAGAGATAGATGAAGATAGTGAGTGAGGTGTGTGGAGTGAGACCGGCCCGGACCGGGGCCCGGCCCGCCGGGTTTTTTTTTTGACCGAAAAGGCCCGGGACCGGCCCTTTAAGTTTCCGGTTCCGGTTTGAAAACCGGTTTCTCCGGGCCGGTTCCGGTTCGGGCCGGGCCGGGTTCGGTCTGGGTCCGGGCCGGTTCGGCGGGCCGGTTCGACCCGTGGGCTCCATAAATTGCACCGAATGCGCATTTGAGTCCTTGTTGCACCTCCCCAAATTGCTCTTGTTGAACTCAAAAGTATTACCCGCAATTCTCAACCCGTGACCTCTTCCGTATGCTTGGTCCACTTGAGGTTGGAAGATATTCCGCATTGGTGCTCCTGTCTCTTGTTGAGCCTGATGTCCGACTAATTGGCGTTGTAGCTCCGCCAATTGCGCTTGAAGTTGTCTATATCTGTCGTCACGTTGATCCTCCATCGCACCTCCTAGTCGTTGTTGTAGTCTCCGATTTGCGTTGTTCCTCTGGCAACTAGCTTCAATCTCGGGATCAAATTTCGCGGGCGAACTCCCACTAGACCTCGTGATCATGCACGTACCTAAAAACACATAATAAAGATAAACGAGTCCAAGAAAAATAAGAAAATAATAATAATAGATATAATAAAATAAAAATATCTAAACTAATATCTACTCATCTTCTCCTAATATTAATTAATTCAACAAAAAAAATCCCCGGCAACGGCGCCAAAAACTTGTTCCCTAATTATTTTCGCTATCCGCAAGTGTACGGCGTAGCTATAGGTAGTGGCGAGCAAGGTCGTATTCCACAGATATTGTAGTTAAATAAATTAAATACTAAAATAATGACGATTAAATATTATCTAGACTAATTATGAATTGAATGATGATATAAACTAAGAAATTAAACTAAGAACTAATTTACTTAATAAAATAAATAAAGAAAAATATAAAAGATAGATTCTAGGTTATGCGTTCTTCGGGTTAATTTATGAAACGTTCTAAATTCATCCAAACCTTATTTATTTTTACCAATCGTAGAGATAATTGCTAAATTAATTTAACATATTTCTCGAACAAATTAAACCGTAGATTAATTGCTATCTATCTCCTCTGGGTCTCAAGATGAACAACTAACTCTATAAGTTTCAAGGATTTTTGTTCTCTCGTAATGTCATATCAACCCCTCGGTCTATTTATTCTCTTACATTATAAATTTTCCAATTCTAGCAATCAATTACCTTCTCTCAGTCTCAAATCAATTACAAATATGAATTTATAGCTGTCGTCGACTTATACGATAAAAATAAACACATGAAATTTATAAACGAAAGGTAACCAGAATGAAAGCAATTAATAAAAACTATATCATAAATCAATCTGAGTACTGACAAATTCTAGAATCTAAGATGAATTTAACCTAGAAACATGCTTTCAAAATCTGAAAAATAAATATAAAACATTGAGTTCGAACTTATTTTTCGACTCCGTCGCGATCTCTTCTTCCCAGCTTTCTCGCTCGTCTTGCTCGTGTTTCTAGCCCCTTGAAGTCTCTAAAAATCTAAAAAACTACCCAAAGACTCCTTAAAAACATGTCCTAGTATCTCTTAAATAGTTCGGATCGAGTCCTAGTCGAAATAGGTCGAAAAAACCGTAAAAATAGCAAAAATGCGTCAAAACCCGTGTAAGTTTCACCCTGACCAACACGACTCATGTGACAAAATCGAGAGCACGTTTTGGACCCGTTCGGCGCGACATGAGTCGTTTCCCACATCACACGATACGTGTTGGTATGGACATCCAAAGCAGATCTGAACATCATTTTACATACGTATTTCAGCTCTGGTCGTCTTCAGATCCTCTCCAGATATCAGGTTGGCTTCGAGACGTTGAAAGTTGCAGTTCCGGCCATTTTTCGGTCACTCCCCGGCAGCTCCCGTCACAACACAGGAAGGTGCAGTAGCAGCTTCCCCGAAAAATGTACAACGTCGTGCGGTGCTCAGTCGCATTATGCGGTGTATTAGGGGGGTTCACAGTCGGTTTGTTAGGGTTCAGGTCGTCGGATATAGAGAATTCCGGCCAGATTCCGGCACAACTTCTCCGGTGAGGATTTGATGTCCAGGCTACTTCTACGGCGACATTCTTGCAGCGATGGTCAAAAAGGTGGCCTCCGGTGGCTGGGTAGTGGCATGGTGGCTCGGTGATGGCGTATCCGCTGCTCATCAATGGCGGTTCGTGCTCCCATCCGGGTAATGTAATGAAGATGATGATGAAAGATGCACTTAAAATTACCAATCTATCCCTTTAAATGGGTTTTAGGCCAGCTCATTTCCTTGTGTGTATGTCATCTTGGGTCAATAGTTCATCTTCGACTGCTTATTTGAGATCTGCATTTGGGCCTTGGTGGCTATTTCTGCAGCCCAAAAAAATAGATTCCGTTACCCATGTTATTGGGTCCGTCCCAATGTATGGTTCGCTCAACATTTCTATCTGATTCACACCGTTTTCGACTCCTATTTTCTGTCAAAACTCAAATAAAACATTTCATCGTAACTTAATAAAATTTATTAAATATTAAACTACAACAAAACGAGCACAAAAATAAGTCTAATATGCACGTAAATATGACGTATGTCAAAGATGTCTTCTGTACATGTAGAAAATGATTTAAATTTAACTAAAACATAATATCTACCACATTTAAATTTAAATAAGATATAAGAATATCTATTTTACTCAACAACAACAACAACAACAACAATAATAATAATAATAATAATAATAATAATAATAATAATAATAATAATAATAATAATAATAATAATAACAGTAATAATAATAATGATAATAATAATAATACGCTATAACATGTTCTGAATATTTTTTACTCAATGATCACACAACAAAAATAATGTAATGATTATGCGCAATTAATTTTGATTTAGGTATATATAAAAAAAAATCTTATTTCATTTTATTATACAATTGAAACAATTTTCATGAATTATTATACATGTAAGTAGAATGTGTTTTTGTATTATAGAGTACTACCAGTAACATAGAGCAATTAAATGATTTTACACATACTATTCAAGAATAATATAAAAAATATTTAGATATTTTACACACATTTTTCAAAAATAACATAGCATGTTTTAAATGATTTAACACATAAAATATTAGGTATTTGGTTTAGTAACGCTTGTAATCCAACACCGACTCGACCGAGCCCAACCAATCAAGAAAATTAGCCCCGACGAGTCCGCCGGCAAATTCAGGGAATCTCCACGTGAAAGGCCGCCTCCCCATCGTCGTTCACCGAGTGGTGCGCCATCATTCCGTGGCTCCATCGTTCCGAACGGATTGTACTCCTCCTTCGTGGCATCAGAGTCGTCGTCGCCCTCCTCCTCGCACGCGCTCGCTACCTGCCACCACCACGCGGTGGACCACGACCCCCGCGGCCACCATGCATCCCCCCGCGACCGCCGCCTCTGCCATCGAGCCCGTCGTGGTTCGTGCCGTCGCGTTGCACGATCGATTGGAGAGCCAGCTTGATGTTCTCCATGCCCTCCGTCAGTCCCGCCAACTCACGATCAATCGCCTGAAATTGCCGGCCAAAACCCTCGTTTTGGCGAGTGAGGGAGGCAATTGCAGCATCTCGTCTGTCGTCGGCCGGATCGTTCCTCTTGGGAGGCATCGTGGATCGTAGCTGATTCTGATTACCAACTGATGTAGCGCAGCTTCGAACAAAAGGGAAACAAGAGATGAAATCTCAGAAATCTTCAATTTTTATTATACGATGTCTGCCTTGAACAGAGAAAGGAAGAGAATAAATACTAAGTTTTCTACTCACGCTAAACAAGGAAATAACACTTAAACAAATATCAACTAAAATAAAGAAAATAAGAAAAAATGATAAAAGCTAGGAAATAACTAATTAAATTAAAGAAGGCATCCGATCATATTTCTGCAGAATCGCCATCGCGATCTCGTCTCCATCAGAGAGAAAGAGGGGAAGAAGAAGAAGAAGAAGAGACGTGGAGAAAAATGAGAGAGAAGAAGAGAGTGAGAGGGATAATAAATCGTAAGAAAAACAACTGCCTTCTAACTCTGACTTTGGGAGGAGTAAATTTTGGAAATAAAAAAGGCATTAATGTCTTAATAAATAAGTGAGGTAACTATCTAAAGAATATTTTTAAATGGGTGAAGGATGTCTTTAATTCCAACAAAATGTTAACCAAACAAGATAATATAGCATATATACACTCACATATATAATCATTGAAGCCCGAAAGAGATATTATCAAGCTCAATATCAATGTTGAACCAAACAAGCCCTTACAAAAATTTAACCGAAAACGAGGCCCAAAGCAGCACCAACAGATATCATACATACATAAAATAATTAGATATCACATGTATGGCTCAGAAATATATAGAAAGAGATTAGGCCAAAAGCAGCACCATAGATATCATACATAAAATAATTAGATATCGCATGTAACGGCTCAGAAATATAGGAAGAAATAGTAGTTTTAGGCGGTCACCTTACAAGAAAATTGTGAATTAGTTATCGTTTTCATAAGTATATAACTGCATCACTCTTCTTTTCAAGTCCTATTCACATCGACATAACTTCTAAACTAGTTGTTGGGCGGTAACCCTAGTCAGAAAAAAAGAGTTTTATTCCAAATTATATATATACGTCTAAACTAAACTGCGGTTACCCTAGTTAGAAAAAAAGAGTCATTTCTATTCCACACTAACAGTCATTTTTTTCTTAATTCTATTCACACAAAATCATGAATTACTCCATCTTCAGCTCGATCGTCTTCGTGTACGTCATCTTTAGCTCCAAAATCATCAAAGAATGACAAGATTAACAGTGGTGTTGATGGTTTTGTTGTGAAGCCGAAAGCACGGTCGAATAACAACTCAACTCCTCGCTCTGCTTTCGACTTGGATGGATCTAGTTTTTGTGAAAACGTTTTATCTTTTTAATTCACGTGAACAACTTTGTGTTCTTGTGTCAGATCCAGTCTGTTTGGTAGTTATGATGTAATAGTGTACCAGCCGCTTTCCTATGATGTTTGAGAAAAAACTTCCAATTTTGTAGAATGTTTTTTACTTTTTTATTACCATTATTCTTCTGGAGATGCATGATTTGTATACGCTTTAATTAACCATTGGTATAATTTTCATCAATAACAATATTGCATCAAAAATAAATCAAATGTGATATTCTTCACCTTTTAACGGATTGTGAACACTGACGCTACAAAGTGGTGTTTCCAACTCATATGGATCACCATCAATCACAACAAAAAAAACTCAGCATGAACCAAATTCGATCATTAGACCAAAAAACAAACAAAAAAAAAAAAAATCGGGTAGGAAGAAATAATCGAATGAACGCCATTTTTTCCAGCACAGAGATATTTTCTTATTGATCTCTCAACTATACATCATCTTCTGTTCTCGAAACTTACCAATAAGCATATATCCTCGGTTCACAAGCTTCTACCCGCAAACCTTCTCGCCACACCAAATATGAGAGTCTTAGTCAAAAGCCCTCGATCGAGAGTGCAAGCAAGTGCAAGGGCCCCACCCAAAACAAGCATCTTAGGAAAGCCCCCTCTGCTAGGTGGCGGCTTATTGTCCAAATCAGGCGGCCCGACTCCCGGAACCTTGCTCGGGCTCTCCTCCAATTCCAGAGATTCATCATCAGAGGCACTAAATTTGGAGTTGATTTGGGCCATGGCTGCACTTGGGGATAGTGGGACTCCCAAAGCCCGGTGTTTGTGGTAGGCCCGCAGGCCCGGGTCAATCATCTTGACAGCGCCCCACATGCCATGGCGAATACCAAGCTTCGCAATCTCCCAAGGGATTCCCATGTCCTCGTGATGGAAGAGAACAACTTCGCACGCGGTTGGCCGGCCGTCTCTCTTTGATTCGGCTAAATTTTCGCAAAAAAGAGTGAAGAAATAATATTTAGAAAAGGATTTTAATTCCCTATATAGAATGTGAAGAAAAAATTGAAATTGAGAAGTTAATTAATTACCTGCACGGATGAACCAGCTTGAATAGTATAAATCGACACGTCTTGGTTTGTTACAGCGAGGTACGGAGGAGCAAGGCACACCCTATTACAAGAGTCGATAAATGTCATGAAACAGGAACATTTATGGGTGTTAAGAATCAAAAGGAGGTAATAAAATTGAAGTTTAGCATTTTCTTTGTTTTCAGAATGGCAATCACCATTCTCTTGGTCAATTGTTAAGTCAGCTGACTAGACGCTTCGAACAAAAGTAAAATTTAAGAGTGAAATTATCTTTTGAGAAACAATTCTCTTCCACAGAACATTGAACAAGACTTTCAGGAATTTGACTAATTATTGTATACAGTTTGACATCTAAACAGAGAAAGGTCGTGTACACTGAATAGCTTGACTCGACGAATGGTCACCTCACCTCCAGGAAAAAAAAAACCCACAAAATTATGTAACATACTAGACTGGAATATTTTAAAAAATATTTACTAATTATGATTCTGAAAAAGAAAATGCAGAAGTTTTCAAATTTCACTAACTTTTTTTAGATAGAGTACCAGAGTACTAACAGTCCACGAATCATATCATCACAGCCTTACACTCCATAGTTGAAGAGTAAATAACCCAATTATCAGCCAAATATCTAAAAGACCAAATGTACAACACTCTCTTACCTTTGTTACGCAATAATACCTCCGTCCGGACTCCCAAATCCGCCGGCCTATTATGTACTCTCTGTCACTACAAAAAAATGGAAACTGCATCGAAACAAAAAGAACACCCGTTCAACATAAGCCACCACAAAAACAAAAAAATTCATCCCAAAACAATTAAAAAAAAAACAAGAAAGAGTTCTACCCACCTTACGCACCCACTGAACCATCATTGTCCCAGTCGTGGGGCACTCGTTCAAGGTCTTGGCAGTAATCAGCATATCATCCCATTTTAATCTAAATTCGTCATCCCAAAAGAAATCCCTCACCATTTCTGGAGTGGTATCTTCATACACAGTTCGACTCCTATACTGAGGTGGTCCAGTCTATAGCAAACCAAAACATTGTGTTTTTACTTTTTTTCTCAAATTCAGTTTAGCACCATAAAAAAATCAATTTTGAATCAAAGAGGTATATAACTAACTAATAACTCTCATTGCAAAAATCTACACAAGAGGAAATCTACCTTAGGATCTCTTCTCCAAGCCTGATAGCTCATATTGGGTGTAGACCTTTCCATCATTTTTATCCAAGAAGGCCCCCCATCTTTTTCTTCAACTAATCTGTGCAAATGCTTCACATCATCTTCATTCACAACACTCGATTCTTCGGTTTTTGCCTTGGATGAGCTGAGGTGGGAAGATAAATTCAAACTAACTCAGCTTATATACAGTTGAAAACCCACTAGGACCTCTCATACTAGGAATTCAACACTTCATGACTGAAAATAACAAATATAAATGAAGAAAACAAACCTGCAATCCGAAACTGAAGGCGAGGGTGAACTATCCTTCTCGAGCCCAACATCTGAAATCCAAGAAAAGCCGCGGGCCGGTATTTGCAGTTTGGACAAGCTCAAGCTCGGGATTGAAGCAGTAAACTGTGGAAATGGATTAATAGCTGATGTCTTTGACATTACTTTATTGGAAGTATGATCAAGAAAATCCGCATTCAATTTATCAGCCCATTTGGGCTTCCACGCCCAACCCACCAAAACGCCCACAACAATCGCCACCCAAATTGGCGCCATGAACTCAAGCAGCTCAAAAATCACATCTCCAATGGTGGGTCTTTGCAAAATCTCGAGAAAAGCGGCAAACGAAGCCATAATTACAGAACGGTTGCAGGAAAATGAGAGAATAGAAACGAAAAAGAAAAAAGCTCAGATAAGGAAACTCAATTAACCAAATAAAACAAAAGGAAAAACAAAAATAAAAAGAAAACCCTCGACTCAATCGGATTAAAGATTCAACCTTTAAGCACGTCGATGACCCGAGGGTTCAATGAGAAAAGGAAAGATAAACCCTTCAACTAGCAAAATGTAAAGCGAGAGAAGAAGAAAAACAAAGGGGATGGATTAGATATACAAATATATACACGGAAAAAAGGGAAATATACAAAAAGGAAAAAAAAACGAAGAGGAAGAAGAAAAAGAAAATCAGCCCAAAATATTATATAATATAGCAGAAATAAAACAAAAAGATCAAAAATAGTGGTGCCACGTGAAGAAAATCTAAACAATGGAGATGAGGGAGACGAAGAAGATAAGGAGGTTAGAGATAAGCGGTGGGTGTACGCATTGGTCGGATTGCCGTGGGCCCACAAATGCTTTACTTCACAAAAATATTCACAGCCAATGCTATGAATTCTTTTTTTATTGAGTTGTGAGCTTGTGATAATGCCAAGCGAAAATCTGCAGCTGCAGAAAGAAAAATCAAGAACTAGGCTTTATTCAAGAATAACTATATGCCACACTAGATTTGACTTGAAATTGGGTCAAGAAAAGAAAATAAAAATTGGGTGTTTTTTGGCTTGTTAATTGGTAAATGAAATGAGTTGGTGTTGTGACTAAAATGTGGGGGCACATTTATATAGTGGTTAAATTATTTAGTTTTAATCACAATTTAGTCAAGTACATTAGTACTCTACTGTGAAAGTGGGTCATCAAGTTTTTTTCTTTTCTTTAAAAAAAAATGGTTGATCTGTGGTGGACCGTGTGCTCGTTTTTCACGTTGTATTTTGACTAATTTATACTTTTTTCATACAATTGTTTACCACTTTCTTCTCATAAACAGGAAAAGGTGAACTTGTGATTCATAAGAGGTAAGTAGGGTTTGGTAGAGCTATTGCAAAGTTCATATTGATGCTTGTTGAAAGGCATGATAATCCTAGATCATTAGTGGATATGAAAAGATATGGAATCAATTTGGGTTGACATGGAGATGGACATGGATGAATCTATATGATTTTTTTTGAGAAAACTCATAAATTAGTATCTGAAATAAGAAAATGGCTTAATTTTATTTTGGCTAAGTGAATCGCGAGAAATTTGATTGCTTGTACATAGATATATAGATAAAAATCATATGTACAATTGAATTACACCTCAAATTTTTTTTTTTTTTTNGCTATCTCCTTGTAGTTTACGTTTTCAATTTTTAGAAATACATTACGAGTAGAACCAAGCATTTAAAACCATTAGTTATAATTTTTTATACGCAAAAACTGAACAGAGAATGTTCCTTAACACAACTTTGTTTAGGTTCAAGTTTCAAAAGCTTAGGGCGTGATACGACAATTTTTCTCTTTTATGTGTTCGGTCCACATTCATCAAACTAAACCTAAATATGAAATAAAAAGTTTTCATCTCACTTACTATTTATTTCATTCTACTTTTTTCTATACAATCACACTAACACAATTAAGAAATTTGAAAGAATCCATTTTATATATTATTCTTCATGTCGACACTATTTATCTATCACATAATTCTAACTGTCAATTTTATTAATCATTATTTTTTTTACATCAAATCAATTTAAAAATATTTTTATCTCTCATACTCATTCACAATCTAAATTTACAAAAATTCTATGGAGCCATCGGATGGTTTTCTTATGGAGTCATCCACCCCTTAATGTATTGACACTTGTCCATAGCAAAACTATCTAAATTTATCTCTTTTGTTTTCTAAAAATAATTATTTTTCACATTTTCATCCTACCTTTTAGGTCTAAATAATTTTTTTTTAAAAAAAAAAAAAGTCTCATATACCGTCCAATGTGAAATGACCAAGTCCTCCATTGGTTTCTATGGACAGGAAGTTGTTGAGTAGTTGCCCAAGCTACAGTTTATTTTTGTTACAGTGTACAAAAAATGACAATGACAACAATAAATTGATTGAAGATTGAACTCACATGTTATCAAATCTAAAGATCCTCAAAATTCCACGACCATCATCACCTCACAAACCATTTTTCTTTTTACACGTGATTTAACACATGACAGTAGTATTTTTGGTCGGTCATTTTGATTTAAGAAAAACTCTTAAAAAGTATTTTTTTATCAATAATACAAGCTATCCTCCTCTACAATTCAAACTTTTCAATAATCACTTTTTTTCAACTTATAGCTCCCACCTACAATGTAAGTACTCTCTCTTACTTCTACTTCTCTCACACGAGTGACCTCCAGAAAAAGCAAAAGCATTTGCAATTAATCACAAGTCGAAATCGATAATTAAATTAAATTAGTGGTGTATAAACCATGTGTCCCCATATGTTAAACTAGGCAAAAAAAATGGGTGCAGAATGGTGATTAGATACCTGAACATGTTCATCATTAAAAACTATGCACAAATATTTTAGTCATTTGCTATATATATGACTAATGTGTCGATTTTCAAGAATTGGAGTACCAAATTGCCTCATCACCCTCGCCACATAGCTGATGAACTTGCTCCATTTTCTCGGCCGACTTGCATATGCCACTACAGCTCCAATCAAATGATGCTGCACAAGGATTTCCGGCCTGTACTTTCCACTCACAATCTGGACGAGTTTTGTATTTCAAAAGAAATA
>BKCP01000447.1:909018-930853 GCA_008636005.1 Striga asiatica | reverse complement strand
AAAAACTTTAAGTTGCACTAAATCTACAAAAGTATAAGAAAGAGTAACATAAAATCAACTTTCATTATTCAACAATTCATGCAATAGTCCAGCATAGTAGCCAAAATGCCTGACTAGAATTATACAGAATACGATGAAGCTTTTTAGATCAGCACATATAACATAATAAGGAAAAACCAAAATGCCGGAACATGAATATGGATACTTAGAAATAAGAGCATAATGGCAAAAATACTACACCTGAGCATTATATGGAGCAGCTTGATCAACCGAGTTGAACGAGAATACATCATGTGAAATCACAAATTCACTGTCAAGATTTGCATTCTGCCATAACAAAAAAATAGCTCTCTAGAGGATATGATCCGACATTACAATCTCTAGGGTACATGTGGAAATCTTTGAAGGGCTTACTCTGATAAGTGGTATCACATGAATCAAACACCAGAATTGAACACTAAGATTAACATCAATAACAATCTAACAGTACCAGAAAAGTAAGTTAAAACACAACAGTGAGGACATGACTGTAACCTTATGGGCAGTGATATCACACCACTTCAGTTGAGAGCAGCAGTCGTGGCCTGATCCGTATTAAAATATTGTTGACAAGAATACACTGCCCACAAAATAATGCGACTTGGATTACACTATCCTGCGAATTTTGATACATAGTCCTTTCCAAAACAGAATATCTAAGATAAAATCTCTATAAGCGACCAATTTGCGCATAATTGAAATTAATACAGTGATCTCAGAGCATCTCCACTTTTCACATATATCCACTTATTGTTGGTCCAAATGAACAAAAGCAGAAAGTGACTAAATAGACTTCATATTTATACGATGAGCATACCTACTGCTCAACTATAATGACAAGACAAATAAGTTAGGAAACCACAATTTACAAGTACATGTTGTGCTTTGATTTCTATGATCTACAGCAAAGGCCGGGCATAATTGCGTGGCAAAAAAAGGAAAAAAAAAACAAAAAACCAAAAATGAAAATGAGAAAGTATTTAATAGAAAAACCAAATGGCTAATAAACTACTAGTCGGAAAAGTAAAACAAGAACCTGATAGTAATTATCTCCGCTGTTAGTCAATAATTTGCAGTCACTGATAGATGAACACAAGTTTTCATTTCTCAAACTCCCAGAATAAATGCCTTATCTTCTTGAACAATTTGTTGGGGGAAATTTACGCAATTCAAAACACTATTCTTCTGTGATTCACAAACAGAAGATTCTGCAGGTAGTCTACTTCTAAATTTCATTTACTTTGTCCTGCTTGATTTTAGTCCATAGAAAATGACAAACAAAAGGTTTTCTGGATCCAAAACACAACCAGATACTCAACAAACACAGCAAGTACTAGTGATGGCCAATAAATTATGTACACCACAAATGATAGCATTCTTTAGAGAACAATAATCCTATAAAGTTCAGATGACGACACAGTAACTACAAATCCACATTCTACCCACCAAGGTTTATCTTTTCCAGCTTTCCAGTATAGTATCAAAGACATCAGATGATAAAACCACAACAGTACTCTAACTCCAGTAGTTGAATATGAAAGCAGAACGTAAAAATATAAACACAAAATAAGCTACCACCACAATCAGTCAAAGGCTGTCACTCGTCGTCACCCTTGTCGAGCCACCATCTCGGCCGAGGAAATGTCAGACCCCTCTTCTTCGCCGTCTCTAAAAAGTCAACATCTTCACCACCACAATCCTTATCTCCAACAACAATCCTCAGTACATTCAAAAAGTCCAATAAACCCTTCTTCGACTCCATTGTCTCCCCTGAACTCTGCCCTTCAACACACTTTCCTTTCCCCTCCAATGTCACAGGTAAATGCCTCTTTCTTCCTAACCCACTAACATCACTAGCTGCTCTCTTCCGACTTCCTTGGCCATCACGCGCACTAACATATCTGAACTTGTCAATTTCCTCAATGCTCTTACCCTTAGTTTTCAGATTTCCATCAGTATGAATCTTTTCAGAAAGCTCTGATCCATTTACGGAATGGCCAGTTTCATGAAGTTCCTTACTTCTATTTACCCTGATATCCTCCAATGCTTCAACAATGTCCTCTGACCTACGATTTCCATGATTGCCCTTAACCTTAGGTAAACCATCTTTCGGCAACTCACCAGTTTTAGGAACTACAACAATTTCTCCAGCTCTAATTATGTCCATTGAATCATCATCCAAATTCCAAGCACCACCAGAATCCGTACTGTCCACAACTATAACCTCAGTCTCGTCATGTGCACCTCGAGGTGCCTCGGTTTCATCAAAAACTGCCTCCGTTTCGTCTGCAGGAATTGTTTCCCCACCAAGTGCCTCCGCCGGAACCCTAGCTTCATGCGGATCGATCCCGTCATCCCAACCCCTGTCTGAAGATCTATCAATTCTTGCTTTACCATGCCGAACAAGGGGCCTGGCGCTGTCGGAGGGTGACCCATCGAGGTTTTGATCATCGGCGGAGAAGTAAGAGGGGAGGTGGTGCTCAGGCGGCGTGAGGAAAACGGCGTCGTCCTCCACTTGCTGCTGGGTCGAGGTCACGCTGGCGGGGGGTGAAACCATGAAGATTCCGGTCGGCTGCGATGGAGTCGGCTCGGGCGATGACGAGATTTCGCCCGAGTTCGCGGCGGTGAAGTTCTCGGACTCCCGGGCGAAGGGCAGATGGGGAATTTCGCCTCCTGCGAGGGGGTCGGTCGGCAGAGTTCAGTTATGGAGGCAGATGGGTCTCGCTCGATCTCTGCTTCCATTTGGCTTCTCACAGTCGTCACTCTGTGGCGGAGGATGAGAGTGTTCGCTGTTCAGTTCATAGATCCGTCGTGGAATTTGGGGGTTTTCCAAGTTTCCTGTTGATTTGGTTTTGTTCCGTAATTTTCTTATTAACGTTTTACAATTAATTTGTGATAATTTATAAGGATTATAAATATTTCATAAAAATACTGCGGATACAAGTATTAAATAGTTCGTGAATTATTATTAAATGATATAATTTAAATGATTTATATTTTTTATTGTATAATTATTTTATTAATACAATTTATATATCTTTCTATTATATTATTATTTTTTTAACACAATTATCATTATAATTCTTTGAAATATATTAATTTATATGGTGTATTAAATTTGTATGGTCCGTCTTAAATTTATAGTTTTACTTTAGTTTTACTTTTAAAATTATCATTAATATAATAATCAAGGTATATAAAAAAAATTATATTATTCATTATATTCATGTTACTATTTACTATTTATTTATTAAAATCTAGCATTTGAGCAAAGAGCAGTGAATTTTATAATTTAATTATATATAAATGTGATATATATTATTAAATAAAATGTTATTCTAATTACTATTCCATATATAAAGTTTATTTATGTTACTTTTTGTGTGTAACAAGTGGATGTGGATGGATTGCCAGTTAGTCTAAGAAAATATTAAGGGGATGATTGTTTATGAAATAATTTGTTCAAAATGAATTATTTTTGTTAACCATAGTTAATTTTGAAAAAGGTGGTATGGTTAGTTATTAGTGGAATTTTAAGAATGTATTATAATAATATTTAAAATAAAATGATTAAAACTGATTTGATGTAAGAGTAGGAGATAAATGATTGAAAATGATTGGTAGTTAAAATTAAGTGAGTGGATGAATAGTGAATTGAAGTTGATGTGATGTGTAAGAATGATTGGTTTGTATTATTTAATTATATGAATAATATTAGAGATAGTGGGCTTGAATTAAAGTTGAGTTAGATTTTGAGTATTAAATGAATGGGAATTAAAAAATTCATAAACAATCAAGCCCTAAGAGCAACCACAATGCTTTGGGTCTCTTCCAAAAAGTTCACATGCCATGTAGGAAATAGACTTAGTCTATAAAAAAATGTTTCACAATGCAATTAAAAATGAACTTGGTCTAGCTTATGTGGCAATAGAAAAAAAGAGACCAAGTCCACTCTTGGGTCCATTTTAGAGCATCCACAATGCTTTGGGTCTCTTTTTGTATATGTGGCATATGATTGGACTTGAGTTTTAAATGACATGGACAAACCCAAGTAAAAAAACTCAAAAACTTTGCAATGCAAAAATAAAAAGACTAGGTCTAGCATACATGTCAACCAATAGAAATGCTCTAATATATTTTATTCATTAAAAAAAAAAATTAAGAACAAATGATGAGTGTTTGGGTTTGTACTTGGGTCCAAAATAGAGCTAAGTGTGGACTTGGTCTCTTTTTTTTCATTGCCACATAAGCTAGACCATGTCTACTTTTAATTGCATTGGGAAGTATTTTTTTATAGACTAAGTCTATTTCTCATGTGGCATGTGATTTTTTGTTAAGAGACCCAAAGCATTGTGGGTGCTCTTAGACCCAAGTGTGAACCTAACAATCATCAATTAATACACATATTTATTTGTGCCTATTTTTATTGGTTGATATGTGTTGTAGACCTAGTGTTTTATTTTTGCATTGGAAAGTTCTTTGGTTTTTTTTACTAGGGTTTGTCCATGTCATTCATGACCTAAGTCCAATTATATGCCACATATACAAAAAAGAGACCCAAAGCATTGTGGGTGCTCTAAGTTATTTAGTTTATTTTGTTACAAAATTGGTCCCACGTAAGTTAAGGTGACAGTTAAGTCAAAGTTTATAACAAATAGAGGGAGAAATCATATTCAAAATGGAGGAAAAATTTATCTATATCTATAGATAATGTAAGAGATTGTTGGAATAATTTAAAATAGTAATCTTGATTTTATAATTAAATAAGTTGACTTACTATTAAAGGAAATATAATAAAAATTACTTTAATATTTATAAAAAAAAGTAAAAATTAAATTAAACCTACATGTAACAATCCGGTTAGTAACACGATTTTCTATATAAATAAAGTTGTATCAATTTTAAAAATTATTTTATGATAATTATCGCAATAAAAATTTAATTCTTCATATTAATTACGAATCACTACAATTTCTTATTCTTTTACTAACCAAGCATACAACATGTCTCTAAAAAACGTCTATTAAATAAATTTTATTTTTAGAAAATATTATTTAAATATGTAAGATAAAATTGTAACAATACTAACAAAAAAAAAATTGAGAACCAATTATGAAAATTTTGTTATGACATTTATCACGATGTTACAATAAAATCTTATTTATCAAAATTAATAGCGAATCACAGTGATTTCTTATTCATTTGGTAGTCAATCATATACCAAAATATTTATCGTACTTTCAAAAAATCATTTAATCAAGAGGATTAGCTCAGAATCATTTGATCTATCAAATTTTTCAAAGATTATAAACCCAATTTTCTAAAATATCAAAAGAAATTTGTTTATTTATGTTTAATAACAAATAAATCTTTATCATTAATAACAAATCATGCGTTCTCCTGTTTTGGTTACTATCCAGTCATATGATGACCGGAATATGCATGAAAATATTGCAGAATATAAGTACAAAGTGAATTTAGAAATCAGTTGTAAAAATCTTATTGATATAACTACGACAATACTATAATATAATTGATATCTCAACATTAATAACAAATCTCTACGATCTTCTATTCATTTCGGAACGAGTAGACTTGGCCAAATGACGGGCCGTGACCCGACCCGACCCGGTCCGTCAGGTCGGTGGGCCTCAATTTGATGGCCCGTAACTGGCCCGACCATTTCTATGGGCCAATTCATTTAGCCGGCCCTGAAACGCCGAGTCACCGACCCGCCGGTTTTCGGCCGGTTCAGACATGACCTGGCCCATTAAAAAATAAAAATTTACAAGGGCCGCGCCGTCTTCCAACCTACGGCTCGAAAAAAAAAAAATGCTAAGAACCAGAACCGACCCGCATGGCCAAGGTTCCGGTTCAATGAACCGGCAAAATCCGGGCCAGGCCGGGTAGCCCGTGGCCATGTCTAGGAACGAGCCATATACAAAAAAATATTTATTATGAGTTCAAAAATATCATTTGATTTTATCAATAACTGCACCAATCCATTATTTTTAGAAATGCATATTGCGATTCACTATATCATATAATCTCATATAAGTCAATAGATTAGAAAGAAAAAATAAAATATTTATAATTTATAAGAAAAAATAAAATAATATTGATGTAATTAAAATTTAATAATTCTTTTTAACTTCAAAATACTATACATTATAATATTTTTCAATTAAGTGTTGGTTATAATATTTGCCACAAGTTTTCAACTTTAGTCTAACTTTTTTCGAAATTGAGATAATATATTATAACAACGTATGGATAGAGAGAAGTATTTTGTTGGTATTATTACTTGATAATATTTGAATATGTTAAATTTTCATTATCATTAATTACACATTGGATCTAAAATGACGACTATTTTATAACAAGTGAAATAATCTTGGACGTGGTGAGTTGCCGAGCGTTTTTGGCGTCCTTACAGGGAAGAGCACAAGATTGGTTCCACCAGCTCACCCCGAGCTTTATCAGGGACTTTGAGGAGTTTGCGAGCATGTTCTCTAATCAATTTTCCAGTGCGAGGTCGCACGATAAAACTTACCTTACTTTGGTGGCTATGGAGCAAGAGAGTGGGGAGACTCTGAGAAGCTATAAGTCGATATACTAGGGCATGCATGGAGAGTTCCTCGTCATCAGAGGAGATCAAGGCTGGAGGATTGACGAGGGGTCTGGAAGCTGGTCCGTGTAGGAGCTCGTTGGCCAAGTAGCCAACGATGACTGATGGCGAGGTCTTGACTAGGTGTAACAAATACATCAATATGGAGGAGACGGAGGCTTAGTTTGCCAAACTGGAGAAATTGTTTCGACTTGAGACTAAAAAGGAAAAGAATGGTTCCTCGAAAAAAGAAAAAGGAGATGATAGGAGAGAGGACTGGTGGAAAGGTGGATCTCTACGAGATGGGCAGAGGTACGATAAGTGCAACCCCTTGAGATCACACATGGAAGAAATGTTCGAGACCATTGAGAAGAAATCGAATGGAAACATGGTGACCTGGCCGAGGTCGAGAAAGGAGAGCCTACACAGCCCAAGTCTGGTTTGTACTAGAGGTTCCATAGGGATTACGACCATCTGAATTTCTTAATGCGATTAAAGGGGTGTTTGTTTAAATTTTTTTTTAATTCATATTCAATTCATAATCAAAATTTAACTCAACTTTAACTCAACTCCACTATCTTCAATATTATAAATATAATAAAATAATATCCACCAATCATTTTCACACATCACATCAACTTTATTTTACTATTTATCCACTCACATAATTTAACTAACAATCACTTCATATCTTTTATCTCGAACTTTTACATTAAATTTTTTTTAATTGTTTTATTTTAAATATTATTTTAACATAAACTCAAAAACTTACTAACAACTAATTATACTACATTTTCAAGATTAACTTTGTTAACAAAAAAAACTCATTTTCAGTGGATATATTTGTGTCCTAGAACGCCTTAAGTGATTACGATCGTCGAATCATAAATTGTACTTGAAAGTTGGCGCTCCAGTAATGCTGTTGAAAAATATTGATCATTCCATGAGATTGTGCAACATTACACATTTAGTGATTACTAAGCTCAACAAACATGTCTTCGAATGTAGAATTTTGAACGGTTCATAGACTAGTGATAAAATTTTAATTTCTAGGCTGACAATCATACCATTAGATCTTAGGGTTCCGTTCAAGTTTCAGTGCAAGTAGTTTCTTGTCATGATTTTTTATGCTATGACAATCAACAAGAGCCAAGATCAATCTCTTTTGCAGATGGGCTTAGTCCTGAAGAATTCTATTTTCAGTCAGGGACAGTTATACGTCTATTTCCAGAGTTACGAATTAGAAGGGGTTGAAGAAATATATTTTTAGCGACGATAATTCTGATCATAGAAAAATCATAAATGTTGTAGATAAATGAAAGTTTTAATGATACCTAGAGTATATTTCTGAGTTGATTGGTCGGAAAAATTATGTATTTTATATATTTATTAGCGTATTTTTATATGCTTCATTTTATCGCACTTATATATTTTTCGACTTATTTATTCTTTGGATGGATTCTAGTGCTTTGATGTATTATGTGATATTATTCAATATATTGGAGTATGTTTGTGGATGCGAAGCATTGAACGAAATTCACGTGAGCAATTTCGACCATCCAATACAAGAATAATCAAAGTCCAAGTGCATAAATAAAATTGACGTGGGCTGCGGACGAAAATAAAGCCCAAATTCATGAATGAATGCTGAAAATATAAGGACACAAATTGGACTTATTTGGGCACTTGGAATTATTTGTTAGGAGGAGACTTAATTATTGATTTTTGGGCTTATATTTATTTGCTGGAGAGGAATTGATTGGCTAGAGGGATTAGTTGGGCCCAATTGATATGAGAGAATTTGGATTTTGAGGACACTTACGTGCGGAAGAATGGGTGCGAGGAGCCAGGGCATTATTTAAAACTTAGGGCAAAGAATTATATAGGAGGATTTTATTTTGTGAGACGCCACGTAAAGCCGGCATACAGGGAGAAAAAGAGACTCACGCGAGCAGCAGAAGAAGAAGACGGAGACGTGGAAACCCGATCAATTGCGGAGGGAGACCGCACCCGCACACGAAAGGGATAATTCTATTCTCTTTCTTTTGTTTTTATTTATTATGTTAGAGTAGTTTTTATTTCTAGTTCCGGTGAAGTCGAACCCTATGACTTGATGATTTTTGATTGATTTTCGTGGTTGATTATTGAGATATCTTTTTGGAATTGCTTGTGTTATTTTGAATAATTAACCATGATGTGTTGAGTCTTATTTAGATTGATCACCTAGATTAGACTTTTCATATCTACATCTGAATTAGACCTTCAATCCGTAATTGTTGTTGTGTTTAGTTCATTAGAGATAACCGGAAGACGGTAACTACCGGGGATAACACGGCCTATTTAAGTGAACGAACGCGGTTGAGTTTACTACTTAGTCTAGCCTATTTTTTTAATTCGTAAAGCGGCTAATTGTATTAAATCTTGAAAACGTTTTTCTGGACTGTACAAGAAGTCAGGGTTAATCGTATAGCATCTCGCGGTTGAATTAAAAATAAGAAAAAGTTCGGGTAACAGACCGTGTCGTTGCCTAAGGCTAGTAATTCCATGAGATAACGAGATTTGATACTAAAATTAATTAGACGAGTCAGTCGAGGGTGTAGACGGAACCGTGAACTAGATATTTCTCTTATTTTATTTTATTTTTATTTTCTTATTTATATTTCTTTCTTAAATAGATTAGATTTATAATTCAAAACCCCCCATTTATCGCTTTTTATAATTTCAATTATTACAAGAAAATTCACAATTTGATTCACACTCCCTGTGGGTTCGACCCTTGCTTACTACTACTACTAGTTGGTAGAAGTCGGTTAAGGAAAATATAAATTTTAATTTTACCGCGTAACGACGCGTGGTCAAATTTTGGCGCCGTTGCTGAGTAGTGTGTTATTGAATAGTGATTTTTGAGTACTAATTGAATTATTTTATTTATTTTTTTTAGAATTTTATTTTCATCATCTTTTACCTCTCTTTTTCTTTGTTTTTGTTTTCTTGCAGAATATTGGGCGCCTCCATACTTTGCTGGACATAATAGTTCGCGGGATTGACTAATTTTTGGGCGATTTTTGCGAGCTTTGAGCAACTTTTCGAGATGGCAGCCTATTATCACGACTTTTATACCCACCAGACACCTTACCAGTATGAGAGGGAGATACAAGGTCCGTGGATTGGAGATCGAGGCATAAGAGGACCCAGTGGTTGGCGAAGAAACGAGCAAGACTACTTCTATCCCGATGAGTATGAATACCGCTTGAGAGAGCACTCGAACTCTTTCCATGGGTACTCCGAGCCACCAATTGCGCAAGATCCCAACCCATCGCTAGAGGATATGGTGAAGGCACTAGAGGCTCACACGTTGAAATTTCGGCAAGAGTATTGTGAGCCATTTGTTGAGAGAGAACCTAGTTCATCGCTTGAGGATATGATGAAGGAGTTGACAACTAACACTCTTAACTTTCAGCAAAGTGTTGAGACGAGCATCAAGAATCAAGAAGTGCGCATACGGAATTTGCAAGGCCAAATGAGTCAATTGGCGAAACAGATGAACCGACTAGCATATCGGCTCGAAACAAGTCCAATGAGTTCGAGAGTCAGCCATTCGTACAACGAGGACCTCGTGGAACCTGAAGAGTGCACATACGATCTAAAGAACGAAAAAATCACGAATATAGAGAAAACGGAATCGAAACAGCCCAGTACGGGGGAGCCCCATACTCTGCCTGTTGCACCCCATATTCGATCTGCTGGAGCCGAAAAAAGTGTCGTTCTTCTCGCTCTTGGGCCGATAGAAGCTGAACCGTGTCTTGTTCCACCCATGATGAAGTGGGTACTGAGTAAGGATGCACTGAAGCATGCCTTGGGCCTTGATATACCTTCTCTTGAGACGATCGAGACAAACGGCATGAAAGTTGATATTTTTGTGACTTATTTTTGGTGAGTTGGTTTTGAGGCGATTTGTATTATTGATATGTGCTTGTGATTGTTTTAATCAATGTTGATTAAGTTTGGGGACTTGAAGTTGAAAGTTGGGGTTTCTATGTCTCATAATCGAAAAGTAAAAAAGAATAATGAGGATAGAGGAATGATTGGTGGAGTTGAAAAGCCGTTTGGTGAGATGCAACATCTGCCAATCTGTGGGGGCTCTAGTGTATAATTCCAATAATTTTCGTATCTAGACGAGCACGAAAGGCCAAAACCCGCGGGTTGTGACGAAGCTGCCGTTCCCTACTTCGAAGAAAAAAGAGAGAGAATTAAAAAAAGAGAGAAAAAAAAAAGAGAATGGAGAATGAGACATTTAGACTTTGGCTAGAAATTGAGAGAAACCAGACTTGTTAGCAAAGAGAGGGGTGACATTAGTTTCATTGATTGATACATTCCTTATAGAGATTGACAAACTACAGTGGTCACTTGGATTCATACTTGATTGTTTGAGTTCTTAAATTGACTTCATCTTGAGTTCGGATTAATTGATTTGAGTTGTTTGAACTATGCACTTATGTGAAAATTGTGATGCCCTGAGTAAATATTCTACGTAGTTGTTGATCCATCTTTGTGCTTTTAGTTATAAGTTGCTTGAGGACAAGCAATGATTTAAGTTTGTGGAGATTTGATTGGTCAAAAAAATTGTGTATTTTTTATATTTATTAGCGTATTTTTATGTGCTTCATTTTATCGCACTTATATATTTTCGACTTATTTATTCTTTGGATGGATTCTAGCGCTTTGATGTATTATGTGTTATTTTTCAGTATATTGGAGTATGTTTGTGGATACGAAGCATTGAACGGAAATTCACGTGAGCAATTTCGACCGTCCAATACAAGAATAATCAAAGTCCAAGTGCAAAAATAAAATTGACGTGGGCAGCGGACGAAAATAAAGCCCAAATTCATGAATGAATGGTGAAAATATAAAGACACAAATTGGACTTATTTGGGCACTTGGAATTATTTGTTGGGAGGAGACTTAATTATTTATTTTTGGGCTTATATTTATTTGCTGGAGAGGAATTGATTTGCTAGCGGGATTAGTTGGGCCCAATTGATATGAGAGAATTTGGATTTTGAGGACACTTACGTGCGGAAGAATGGGTGCGAGGGGCCAGGGCTTTATTTAGAACATAGGGCAAAGAATTATATACGAGGAGGATTTTATTTTGTGAGACGCCACGTAAAGCCGGCATACAGGGAGAAAAAGAGACTCATGCGAGCAGCAGAAGAAGAAGAAGAAGACGGAGACGTGGGAACCCGATCAATTGCGGAGGGAGACCGCACCCGCACACGAAAGGGTTTTCATTTCTTTTGTTTTTATTTATTATGTTAAAGTAGTTTTCATTTCTCATTCCAGTGAAGTCGAACCCTATGACTTGATGATGTTTGATTGATTTTCGTGGTTGATTATTGAGATATCTTTTTGGAATTGCTTGTGTTATTTTGAATAATTAACCATGATGTGTTGAGTCTTATTTAGATTGATCACCTAGATTAGAGTTTTCATATCTACATCTGAATTAGACCTTCAATCCGTAATTGTTGTTGTGTTTAGTTCATTAGAGGTAACCAAAAGACGGTAACTACCAGGGATAACACAACCTATTTAAGTGAACGAACGCGGTTGAGTTCACTACTTAGTCTAGCCTATTTTTCTAATTCGTAAAGCGGCTAATTGTATTAAATCTTGAAAACATTTTTCTGTACTGTACAAGAAGTCAGGTTTAATCGTAGAGCGTCTCGCGGTTAAATTAAAAATAAGGAAAAATTCGGGTAACGGATCGTGTTGTTGCCTAGGGCTAGTAATTCCATGAAATAGCGAGATTTGATACTAAAATTGATTAGACGAGTCAGTCGAGGGTGTAGACAATACCGTGAACTAGATATTTTTCTTAATTTATTTTATTTTAATTTTCTTATTTATATTTCATTCTTAGATAGATTAGATTTATAATTCAAAATCCGAATTTATCGCTTTTTATAATTTCAATTATTACAAGAAAATTCACAATTTGATTCACACTCCCTGTGGGTTCGACCCTTGCTCACTACTACTACTAGTTGGTAGAAGTCGGTTATGGAAAATATAAATTTTAATTTTGCCGCGTAACGACGCGCGTTCAAATTTTTACGCGGAAAAATTAAAATTTATATTTCCTTAACCGACTTCTACCAACTAGTAGTAGTAATGAGTAAGGGTCGAACCCACAGGGTGTGTGAATCAAATTGTGAATTTTCTTGTAATAATTGAAATTATAAAAAGCGATAAATGGGGGATTTTGAATTATAAATCTAATCTATCTAAGAATGAAATATAAATAAGAAAATAAAAATACAATAAATTAAGAGAAATATCTAGTTCACGGTTCCGTCTACACCCTCGACTGACACGTCTAATCAATTTTAGTATCAAATCTCCATATCTCATGGAATTACTAGCCCTAGGCAACGACACGGTCTCTTACCCGAATTTTTTCTTATTTTTAATTTAACCGCGAGACGCTCTACGATTAAACCTGACTTCTTGTACAGTCCAGAAAAACGTTTTCAAGATTTAATACAATTAGCCGCTTTACAAATTAGAAAAATAGGCTAGACTGAGTAGTGAACTCAACCACGTTCGTTCACTTAAATAGGCCGTGTTATCCGCGGTAGTTACCGTCTTTCGGTTACCTCTAATGAACTAAACACAACAACAATTACGGATTGAAGGTCTAATTTAGATGTATATATGAAAAGCCTAATCTAGGTGATCAATCTAAATAAGACTCAACACATCATGGTTAATTATTCAAAATAACACAAGCAATTCTAAAAAGATATCTCAATAATCAACCACGAAAATCAATCAAACATCATCAAGTCATAGGGTTCGACTTCACCGGAACTAGAAATAAAAACTACTCTAACATAATAAATAAAAACAAAAGAAAGAGAATAGAATTATCCCCTTTCGTGTGCGGGTGCGGTCCCCAATTGATCGGGTTCCCACGTCTCCGTCTTCTTCTTCTGCTGCTCGCGTGAGTCTCTTTTTCTCCTTGTATGCCGGCTTTACGTGGCGTCTCACAAAATAAAATCCTCCTCGTATATAATTCTTTGCCCTATGTTCTAAATAATGCCCTGGCTCCTCGCACCTATTCTTCCGCACGTAAGTATCCTCAAATTCCAAATTCTCTCATATCAATTGGGCCCAACTAATCCCTCTAGCAAATCAATTCCTCTCCAGCAAATAAATATAAGCCCAAAAATCAATAATTAAATCTCCTCCCAACAAATAATTCCAATTGCCCAAATAAGTCCAATTTGTGTCCTTATATTTTCAGCATTCATTCGTGAATTTGGGCTTTATTTCGTCCGCAGCCCACGTCAATTTTATTTATGCACTTGGACTTTGATTATTCTTGTATTGGACGGTCGAAATTGCTCTCGTGAATTTCCGTTCAATGCTTCGCATCCACAAACATACACCAATATACTGAAAAATAATACATAATACATCAAAGCGCTAGAATCCATCCAAAGAATAAATAAGTCGAAAAATATATAAGTGCGATAAAATGAAGCATATAAAAATATACTAATAAATATATAAAATACACAATTTTTCCGATCAATCATGAGTTCATTTGTTTACTTAATTCAAATAAATAAAATTGTATATATAGGTATATTATCTTTTGTAAATATATATAACATGTGATTGTTACTTTTTTTTTTTTATNTGTATAAAATTATATATAATTTTATTTTGTGTGACTTATGTTTTGAATTAAGTGTTTTCAAATCCATACCGTGGGACCAGATATGTTTTGAATTAAGTGTTTTCAAATCCATACCGTGGGACCAGATCGAGTTGGAGCCGAAATCAATCCATGTGTGTTATGTAAACCGTGTATCAAGAGAACCAGTCAAACTCGGTAAAAAACCCAGTCACCTGACTCACGTCTGGTAATCACTCAACCATGTAAACTCTGTTTGGCTTTAACTATTATATTTTTTATTTTTATTTGACTATTTTATTTTTAAAAATAATGTTCTGTGTATCTCTTTATATGATAATGTTTTTATATATAAAATTTACATATAAATCATATGTTTTTGTTATTTTCATGTATGTTAAAAAATAATATAAATATAATGTTTAAAAAAAAAATTATTCATCTGATCAATAATACTAAAGTTGGACCGATAACCCAAAAGCCATATTGGATCAATTAAGGCGTGATTGGATATAAATTCAATCCGAGGAAAACCAATCAAAATTTGAATTTAACTCAACCTCATTAATCTCAATCTTATCTATATAATTAAATAATACTAATAAAAAACCATTACATATCATATTAACTTTTTTTCACTATTTATCCACTCAAATATTTTTAACTGACTATCACTTCATATTGTATCTTTGATACTTTAATATCAAAATAATTTTAATTATTTTATTTTAAATATTATTTTAATATAAACTTAAACTTCCACTAACAATTAATTATACCATATTTTTTTTGAAATTTAACTTTAACTAAAAAACAACCAAATAAAAATCAATTAAATCCTTATCAATCATACCGTAGGTCCTAAATTTAAAACACGTTTTATTTCTTAATAATTGTTTGCACCTAACATATATATTGAATTAATTAGGGCGTGATTGTTTATAATTTGTACAGTAAATATCCCACTAAAAACTCAAATTTAACTCAACTCAACTATCTTCAATATTATCAATATAATTAAATAATATCAAACAATCATTATTACACATCACATCAACTTTAATTCACTATTCACTCACTCACATAATTTTAACTAACCATCACTTTCAATCATTTTCTCCTACTTTTATATCAAATCAACTTTAATTATTTTAATTTAAATATTATTTTAATATCTATATGTATATAAAGAGGTTGTTGGGAAAATACATTAATAGAAAATTTGACCAAATAAATATAATGTTTGACTTACTATTAATGGAAAGTTCGAAAAAACAGATATGAATCTATAGTAACAAAATCCGAATCCTATTTTTTTGGCAACAAATTTGGAGATTCTTATTGAAAAATTTGAATTCCATTTTTTTCGTATCATATTTTATTTTTTTACCAAAATTTTCATATCTTTTTTTGTAACAATTTGGAGATTCTTATGCAAAAAATGTGTCAATTATTTATGAAAACAATTCTAAATACAAATTAATTTAAAAACCTTGCAAATTTGGTACAAATTTAAGAAATAAATAGTTGTATAATTCTTAACAAATTCTTCCAATATTACTGAATTTTTTTTCTTTCAAAAAAAGTATGTAAATTGGATAAAACCACGTGCAATTTTTATTTTAAAATAAAACTGATATTTGGACGGGATGTACATTCAAAATTGTGTCCACGTTTTTTGGTAACAAAAGCGGTTCATCTTTGATATTTATAGTCACCTTATCCAATTATTTAGGAAAATTTATGTGCGACTTTTCAAAATTTGAAGGCATCTATTTTTTTGAATTCTTATGTTTTTTCTTAACCATGTTTCACCGAGATTTTGGTAAGTTCATATCATTTTTTTTCTTGGTTAAATTCATATCATTTTCTTTAAGAAAGAGACAGTTGCATAAACATTAACAAATTATTTCAATTTTTTATTAGAATTAGTTACAATTCAATTTGTTTGGTAAGAAAATTGGTGCTTAGGAAATTTCAGTTGCAATTTTAGGAAAAATTGATGATTTTTTTATTTGGTTTAAAAAAATATTCGGATCAATTAGTTTGATAAAAAAATCAGTTTATTGGTAGAAAAATCTATTTCATTTTCAGGAGTAACTAATGATGTTTTCAATTTTTCTTAATTGAAATTTAGAATTAGATTTAAAATAAATAATGAGTGAAAATCTCTAAAAAAAATTACTTTTTTTTCTACTTCAATTTTGTTCAATAAATAAGATCCTTTAAATTTTTTAAAATTTGTTAACTAATAACTAATAATATGAAATTTTGGATAAATTCGAACACCTATGTAGTACTTTACGTGCCAAAGAATCAAATCAATAATGTTGTGCATAAGGAAGTGTTTAATAACATATAAATTTTATTTTCATGAAATTTTTAATGGAATGAGACAATTTAAATTATAAAAATATCTTGAAAAATATATATATAATGAATGCCCCCGCACGGACAATATACTAATATTCAGTAATAACTAACCATACTACTTTTTTTTAAATTTAACTATAATTCAAAAAAAAACAAATTTTTTACTAATTAAATTCATACCCAATCACTCAAATCATTCCCATTTAATGAACTGCCCAACGGCCCAACAGTAGACACTTGTAATCTTTTGCCACGCGTCCCTCCACGCCTACGTAAAATCACCACTCTCTCCCGCCATCCTCGCTCCTCCCAATACCACCTTCGTTGCCCCCTCTCTCACACACACACGCACAGAGCACAAACAGAGGTACAAACACGTAAGCACTCGTTCATCCTCACAGATAAAAACAAACAAAAGAGAGTTTTCATCAAATAGTCGCCGACAACACTAGTCCTTTTGACGAATTTCGATCGTCGTTTGAACCCTCATACTCGTTAATTCAAACAAATCGCCTCTCAATTCGGCAATTTTGTTTCTCCCAAACCTTCTCTGTCACGTTTCCAGCTTTACATTCAAAGAATGTCGTAATTTTTCTGCAAATCTTTGAGTAATTTTACTCGCGAAAAACATGTCCAGAGAGAATTTCTTAACCAATTACAGGAGAAACCCACCTGGGATTCTACTGATTAGGCGCGTTAGGGGAAATGATTGGAGCTTGAATACCTACAGGTACGTCGTTTTGTTGGTCACCTTCATAGCCTACACCGCCTACCACGCTTCGAGAAAACCCAGCAGCATAGTGAAGAGCGTTCTGAATCCGCACCCGGATGGCAATTTCACGGTGCCCCAACCCCAACCCTGGCCCGCGGGCCCCATCTTCATCGAGAGGGAGCCCATATCCTTATTAGGGGCCGAGTTAGGGAAACGTGGCAAGGGCTGGGCGCCGTTTGACGGAAAGGACGGAACATCGAAATTGGGCGCCATCGATTTGGCTTTCTTGGGCTGTTACGCCGTTGGGATGTACGTTGCCGGACATTTGGGCGACAAATTGGACCTCCGGCTGTTCCTCACCGCCGGTATGGTAGGCAGCGGGGTTTTTGTTGCCCTTTTTGGGATGGGCTATTTCTGGGATGTTCATAATTTCGCCTTCTACCTAGCGATGCAGATGGCCGCCGGTTTATTCCAGGCCACCGGCTGGCCTTCTGTAGTGGCTGTTATCGGAAATTGGTTCGGGAAAAGGAAAAGGGGCTTGATAATGGGCGTTTGGAATGCACACACATCGATCGGGAATATTACAGGCTCTTTGCTTGCCGCAAGTGTTTTGCAGTACGGGTGGGGATGGTCTTTTATCCTCCCAGGCTCGTTTATTTTTCTTAGCGGGATAATTGTGTACATGTTCTTAGCTGCTTATCCGGAAGATGTTGGATTTTCGAGCCCTAATGGATATACTGGCCTAAGTGCCGTTTTAGATGATGAAGAAGCTCAGAAAACGGGGGAGTGTTTGGTTGGGAATGGGGAGAGGGCCTCAGGGAATAGGAAAAGTGTGGGACTATTTAAGGCTTGCTTAATACCTGGAGTTATTCCATTTGCTCTCTGTCTTTTTTTCGCGAAGCTGGTTGCTTACACGTTCTTGTATTGGTTGCCTTTCTACCTTAGCCGGACAGGTATTTATGATCTTGCATCAATTTGTTGCTTATTGTATTATCGTTTGCATTCATGTCCCAGTTGTTTTTAGTTAGTACATACAGAGAAGTTATCAGGCATGGTTCCTTTTACTAGGATGAAACTTCTGATTAGAAAAAGTTGTTGAGTTTTTGTAGACATAAATGAAGAAATTTCAAGAAGTAGGATCTGGAATTTCATATATGTATGGAGGTCTTTCTTCTTTCGTAATTTGATAAGGCATTTGTGTAGTTATCTATCTCTACTATGTAATACCTTGTTCATAACTAAGATTAGTCGATTAATTAACTGGTAGTTAAGAAAAGTTTTCAGGACATAACTGAAAAATAGTAGAGAAATTATATAACTCCCTTATAGAATCAAGTCAACGGGGGCAACAGTTAAATTCTTCTGCAGTTGACTAACTGTGTTGAATTACCTTTTCCTATCATCTTTGACTGTCAGAAGTTTTGCTTGTGCCCAATGCATTTGTTTAGCAGACAGCAAATGCAATTTTAGTTTCTCCCTAAAGTCTGTTTGAATAATAATATCTCTTCCAATCTATAAACAATATTTACAATAGTGAAATATCACAAAAAAGGTTTTTGCACAACCGCGTATGAATTTTCTCCCTGCTTTCTTGAATTAATTGTCATATTATTGTACAGCTATTGAAGGAGAGTACATGTCAGTAAAATCTGCTGGAAATCTCTCGACTCTATTCGATGTGGGAGGAATAATCGGTGGAATTCTTGCCGGTTATATATCCGACAAACTTCGAGCACGAGCTGCAACTGCTGCCACCTTCGTTTATTCTGCAATCCCTGCTATGCTTCTTTACCGAAAATACGGAAGTGTGTCTAAAACGAGCAATGTTGTTCTTATGATGATAGCTGGATTATTCGTAAACGGGCCGTATGCACTTATCACAACTGCAGTCTCAGCTGATCTTGGCACTCATCGTTCGTTAAAAGGCGATTCTCGAGCACTTGCAACTGTTACTGCAATCATTGATGGCACGGGCTCTGTAGGTGCTGCTTTGGGTCCTTTATTGACTGGATTTTTATCATCAAAGGGTTGGGATGAAGTCTTCTCTATGCTGATCATTGGTGCTTTTGCTGCTGGGCTGCTTTTGACTCATTTGGTTATAGCTGAAATAAAGGAGAAGTTTTCGAAACAGTCGTCTGGTGAACAAAATGATCATCATGCAGGTAAATTAGCTCTGGACATTAGTAGTCAAAAGTATGAAATAAAAAGCACTGTTGGAATCCAATTCCTACTGTGTTTGATTGCATGATCGCAAATTAGTGAAATTACACATATATAGGATCTGGGCTATGTGTTTTATATATGACTTGTAATTCTTGCGGTGAAAGCTGAAGGAGTTATAAAATTAAAATCACACATTTTAACTTTGGGAAGAAAGAAAGAAAGAAAGAAAGAACTGGTTGAAGTCTTTTTCATATTCACGTTATTTCATTTAGAGTTTTCTGTTTTCTCAGGTCTTTCATCTCAGCCCCTGTTAGGTGACCAAAGGGAATGACTGTGTATTCTTTGATCAGTGTTACTATCTCTGCACGAGAACCGATAATACATATTTACGCTGGAGTTTAAGTCATTTTGAAACGACAGGCACGGACAGTTGATACCTCTGTAAAACCTAATATACTGTTGTGGTTTAGTAGGGAAGTTTTGGCTTTATATTGATTGTCTGCCAATAGTCCTGGTAAATGATTCTTACTCTCTCTCTCTCCTTTTTTTTTTTTTTTTTTTTTTTTTTTTTGTCTTTCTTTCTTTCTTTTAAAGCAAAGTCTGCTATTTATTTATATTAATTACATTATGTAGACCAAAATAATGTAAAATTCCCAGTCTCAGACGGTTGTTGGTGGACTGTCAACTTTTGAAGGGAATGGTTCTTGCAAATTAATGTAGATTCTGAAAGTTGCATGTTGGGGAAAAATAGGCGGAATTTCCATGAAGTTGGATGAAATAAAAGCTAAAGAATTGGAATCACCAAGAATAAATAATTGTGATATTACTATTCTGGTCATTTTGTACGATTATATGTCAGTCCTATATTACTATTCATCAAACAGTTTTATACAAGAACCTAATATTATTAGCTAGATGAATTCTTTTCCAATATTGATGATATATTAGTTATCAACCATCTCAAATTGCCAAACAAGTATATATTCTACCATAGGTTGCTAGTCTTATGTCTGGTGAGAGAACTTGAAATTAACCATACAATAGGGCCAGAGGTATTTGATCCACATTCGTACATTCCTTATGAACCAAAAAGAAAGGACAATCACCACCACATGGAATCAAGTATTTATCCCATATTGTGATATTGCTATCCTTTCAATCCTTTATCAGTTAATCTTTGGAAGAATTAGTTACCTTGAATTGTTTGAAATCAATTAGTCAGATATAAATTTATAAAGTTTGGTGGACTTTACTAAATTTAACTTATCAAAATAATATTTTTTTATTTTATAGGTATAATCACAAATTCTAATGAATAAACCGTCTATATTAATTTATTGTGTAATGTCTATAGTTACATAATTAATTATTATGATGACGATCTTACAAGTTTCATTAATTGTTCTCTCACCTTCTTTCTTTTTCTCAGCCAGTTCAATATGTCCATTATATTTGATACTTTGGTGTGGATGAACGAAGACAATCTATATCACAACACTATAAAAATAATGTCATAAGTCATATTCCAACGAAAAATAATGATAATATATTTCAATAGAATTCCGACGAATATTTCAAACGGAAATATTCTGGAATTTTAGTTGAATGATTAAAAAAAATGTGGAGAAAATTGGGTTCATTATTGGGAAAATTGGGTTGTGTTACCTTGAATTTCAAAATTGATGTCAGTTGAGATGGATGAATGTGATTTTCTTGTGTTCAGACTTCAGATTAACTGTGTATTGGTTGAAACAAATTGTATTGATGTTAAAGCAAGTATCAAAGAAACAAAATTGTATCTGATCTGCTGCTTTGTGCCAAGAAAAATCGCGTGTTTGACAGGTGTACCAAATCAGTATGCTCCAATTCAGCGACTTTCTAATAAGCCACCTCAAATTAAATGCCACGTCCCAATTCAACGTATGATCATTTTACATTAATATACATACTCTTATCTATCTTTTCTATTTAAAAATAAAAAGACTATTTAGCATGGAGTCTTCACCAAAATTGTTTGATGCATCTTTTGACATTCTGTAGGAATAAAAGAATTTGTTCAATAAGTATTTTGTATTAAAAGTTTATGCCAAAATTTTGTGTAGGACTTAAGTGATCATCAACTCTTTCTCTCTCTCTCTCTCTCATTCACGTTTGATTCCACAAAATTTTGTGGTGGACGACAAATAAGAAGTGCTCAAGCACTACTTACTACTAGTTTCTTCATAATAGAGAA
>BKCP01000447.1:865376-908452 GCA_008636005.1 Striga asiatica | reverse complement strand
TTTAGTTTATTCTTTTTTTTTTTTATTCTTTTTTTTTTCTTCAAATTCTTGTCTCTTATTCTGTTGTTATGTGAACATGTCAACTGCTTGTTGAAGGTATAGATTGTTGTTTCGTTAGAATTTTTTCACGTGTGTACATGTTTTCCGGTCCATTATGTTGACTATTCGGTGTTAATTTGAATCACATTACTTGTTTTGAACCTTATACAATGTATGCTACATATATCTCACATATTTACAGAGGATAGATAGGATATAATTAATTAGAAAAAATTCGACCATACTAAAGGACACTACCTTCATCGATAGGGTCGAATTTGAATTTGCTTATAATTGGATACTATATAGGTGAAATTAAGTTAAAGGATATTGACAGCTGGAAGAGTGAAAATGTGTGTATAGAAACAAATAGAATCAAATAAAGAATCAAAGTTTGTGTGGTTTTGGTTATAGTACAAAAGAGGGAGGACCATTTGGAGGATGTTGATGTTCACATGGTGTGTTGCCTTCCCCGCACATGTATACATACACAAACACAATCCTCAAATAATTCTCTCATAACTAAAAGTCATTTCTAGAGGGAATGCAGATATTTTAGCTTCAATTTAGAGGAACTTATTTATATTTTATAACAAAGGAATTTTTGTATAAAATTAAAACCATACCTATAGGCTGATTTTTAGAGGATTTTATAGGGCAGAAACTATATTTTCATTTCATTTTTCTTTTGCACCCAAATTTTTAGAGTTTGAGTTTAGGTTTTTGGTTATTATACCTTTTTCAGAATTTTTATGTTTCCTATTTTAGTCTTGCAAGACTTTTTGCTTTTCTGCAGGTTTTCCTTTGGAAATTTCGTTTGTTCTGTTTAAGTTGGTAGGATTTTCCAAGAGTCTTTTATTTGTTTGCACTTATAAATTTGTTTTGAATTGAAGATATAATTTTAGGGGAACAACCAGGGGAAATGATACAGTGACTTGAAAATACGCATATTATAAAACCAAATTTAAATCAATTTTCTTTCCTTAAAAATGTCTTATCTATATGTGTTCTTGTGTAAATGAGATTTTATACATTTTTCAAAATATATCTGCCTAACGAGTACGGGAAAAGATTTTCTATTTCAAAATCATGTTCCAATTTATGTTTCATTTCGGATGATTGACACATGTATAATTGTGAAGTCATCATAGACACATGTCATTCATAAAACAGAATGAAACATAAACCGAATCATGATTTTGAAATAGAATATCTCATCCCAACGGGGAAGCAAACCTAACAACAGCATTTGTGATAATCGAGATTGGTGACTGACGTACTTTTTAATTTTTTTTTTTTTTAAGTTCTGATTTTCTTTTCTTCATAATCATAACTTTCATGGTAGGACAGGAAGAATGAATAGTGTCTTATGCAATTTCAGAGAATGAATAGTGTACTGCAACAAAGATAATTTTGAAGGATAGTCTCTGCAGCTTGTATGTTATGAAAATGGGAACTGATATTTAGCAATAAAAATAAAATAAAACTATGTCCATGTTCAGCATGATAACAAAACTGTAAACTTACATACACAAATAGGGACATATATAATGATAGAATACTGAATAACACTTGAACTTGTGCAGCAGACAACATACATTAAATGTATTATGGTGCAGGAGGGACCACCATAGCTAATGTGTGGCAGAGATAGCATTACGGATAAAAATCAATGAAGATGGAAGCACAAAGGTATTAAGTATTATATGGTGTGCATGGACCAGACAAGAGAATCAAGAACTTATTATTCTTCTTCTTCTTCTTTTTTTTTTTTTTTTTTCCCAACTCTCCGTTTCTAAAGCTCCAAAAACCGAGCAAGACGAGAGCATACTCACCATGATCGCTTTATCCAGCTCGACTTGAGAATTTTGCATGTCGTAAAATAAAGCGAGTGCCTTTTGGCGCAAGGCCAATATGGAGCTACAGACAATGAAATCTCTTTTGGGAATACTATCAAACACCTCTCGTGCAGTGTCCACAACACAGCATTCTGCATACATATCAACTAAAGAGCTCACCAAGCTAATGTATTTCATTAGTCCGCTCTCGAAAAGCGTGCTCGCGAATCCATCGTCCTATTTCCAACTCGCCGAGCGTCCCACAGGCAGTCGAGACAGTAACCAAAGTGGCCGGATTCCGACATTTGTTTAGGAGTCCCACGACCTCTTGCGGGTGGCTTGGACCTCAAATATCCCTAAAGCATTGAGCTCCATGTCACCGGACTTCCTACCGGCATCATTGCCACACTCTTTCAAATAAAAAAAAAAAAAAAAAAGAACATAGATGAATAGCAATCTTAAAGTATATAAGCCTGCTGGACCATTTTGAGCCGGAAGAATTGGTTAGGATTAGCATTAGAGCCAAATCAGTTTCTCAATTTTGCTGAAACACAGTTCTCTTTTTGTAGAGAAAATCAATTTCAAACATTTAAAACTCTGCAAGAACCAGTTTCATCAGAATTGACTCAAATTTGCAGCTGCATTGCCAGAAATAGCATGTTAAGGAATTTAGAAGCTTCCGAGATTTAGAAAAGTAGACCTTTTTTGAACTTCTTGGTATTACTGTATTCAAAAGTTATTGAGTGTAACTTTTAAGGACAATGCGTCTAATTTTGTTTCTTACACGATTCTCATTACATAAATTTATTCAGAAGATCAGATTAATGTTCCACCGATGAACTCAATGTCTTTTCATTTCAAGGAGTAAAACTTCTCAATGTAAGTAATTTGTCTGTCCAGTACAATACCATTTGGAGCACATTATTTTCCAACTGCAGTGCCCCGGCCTGCAACAAAAGCTTGGGGTCAGTAACTCTAAGTTTATATGCCATAAAATAAGGAACCGTCAATCAATGGAGCTTTTGCAGCAGTTACAACACTGTAAAAACACAAAAAATGCTAGCGTAGTTAAATCAAAGATAAAATCAAGATACCTGCAGCAAGCTTAAACATGGGTAATCTCTTACTTACAGCTGCAGTTAATCATTGAACATCATACGGATAAATGGAATGACCATGTTTAAAATGGTAATCATAAATTTAGTCTATTTTCAATATACCCGATTTCCTTTCCACTTCATATAGAGTTCCATCACGAATTTCTCCATTGCCAAGATCTTTAATGAGAAACTATAATAAGCTCACATCAAGTTATTTAAAAGAGTGATAATCGTTTGATTCCATCACAGCGAGGTACTCGATATATTAAACAAAAAAAATGTTTGGGCCATTCTTCTATGTAGAAACTACAGTAATTTCTTTTCAGTTCAATGCACAAAGGCCTGATGTATATCCATTAAAGAAAATAAAATGAAAGAAAAAGAAAAAAACAGATACATAAGCTGATAAGCATATCNTCTGGGCTATCATCATTCAGAAATTTTCCAAAGATACTGGTGGCAACCCTCTGAGTGTAACAAAGTTTTAGAAAAAAGAAAAAAAAAAACTAGCAAATAGAAAAAAATTGAGTTTCTAATTTGTTGCAGCTCTACTATGGAGGCAAACAACCTCTCTGAATATTCACACAGTAATTCACATATTGTTTATACATGACTAGAAACTTAACCAAGAACTTCAAGGTTATCTGAGCATTATTGATATAATATAGATACATGCCAATTCCAATTTCCATGAACCAATCCCACTCCACACCCAATACCCGATTCTATGCACTTTGCCACCACTTTCCTCGACTAGATACAGGAAAAATAAGCTAATGCAATACTGTGTTGATGATTATTTCTCCTTAAAACTATGTAATCAGTTTTGCTAGCATGATTTCTTTGTTGATGATTATTTCTCCATAAAATTAGCTACTGCAATACTGTTAGTCTGTAACAATCAGTATCTCATTCTTTGGAAGATAATGCTCGTGATACACCACTAACAGTAAATAATTAAACTCCAACTATTTATAGAGCTCGACCTTTTTAAAGACTTGGAGTGATTTATTCAATTCATTTTGCCACCTACATTGTCTGAACAAACCCACTCATACTAAAATGCTAATTTGAAAATCCACCTTACTCATCATCTATAGGACCCATTTAACTTGTCATAAACAAAGCTTACTGACCACTGAGCCAAGCTCAATATGAACAGCAGTAATCTAACACAACATATTGGTCAAAGGAGAAGGAAAATGAAAACAATCAGTTCCTAATAGATGAAAACCAGTCACATCTACAACAACAAAGCCGCAACATAAAAGAGCAACAAGTAGATTGATTTCAGTAAATTTGGTACAATAAAGCAACAAAACACAAAGAAAATAGGCCGGACTTGAAATAGGTTGCAGTAATAAAAAGACACCTAAATTCGAAGTGCGGCCGACGCCGACGCACAGCCAAAGCCGACGCCTGTAAACACCTGACCGACTTTCAGAGAAACGGATTCTCCATAGCATTCGCTCATTTTCTTCAGTATCGTTCTTATGGATGACTGCCTTTGGTCGAAATTCTTTCTTGAATGTGCTCTGCAACTCACTATTCGAGCCTTGAACAGAACAATTTCGTGCGCTTTGTTGTGATTTGTGAACTCTTCGTTTTTATGCGAAAAAATCATCGTGTAATTTTGCACACCACCCTATGAACTTGATTTAAGACTACTGCAAAAAATCACCAGGTGTTACTAATTTATTTTTCAATATATCGTCATAAACTCTTATACATGGATGACATTTCATATTGATAATTATTTATTATATAAGCATGATACTCATCAATTTATTTTATACTAGTATTCGACCTGTGCATTTGCACAGATATAAATAAATTATTGTGAGTCTGTATGCATATAATGATTAATTATTTTTCTTTCACTTTTTTGCAGACCAAATTTACAATTAAAAGAGTTGGAATATTTTTTTTTAAATTGCGTTTATCTAATTGGATGCAATGTATATTTTGGTACGTCTTTTATTTGTGAATTATTTATTATTTATTTACGAATTTTAAATATATTTTTTATTTAAAAAGAAAATTAAATGTAACAACAATAATAACATCTAATCACATTATACGGTCAACACATTATATAGTCAACTGTCATTAATAAAAAATTTAAAATAATTTTTGTAATTTTGAAGTGATGAGTATAAATTATTTAATGATTAAATGAAAGATTAAATACATCAAAATGTAACGGTTTTTGGAGGGAAAATTGTTAAATTGCCACGTAGGTAAAATTAAATAGGTTTTATTAAATGTTTTGAGCTAGTAATTATATATATATAAATTTAATTTAATTTTTTATTATTTTTATATCAATGAATTATTAAATTGGTCAATATATATATAAATAACTTCTTGATGCATAGGAGATATTAATTTGATTCAAATTATTATTCTTTTAACATCATTCATATGTGAATTAATATTACAATCATTATTTGAGATATGTGTTAAAAATCTTATATCTTTCAAAACCATAACATTATAAGGAAATTAAGAAATATGTTTTAAAAATCATCATCATTATCTTTCAAGCCATAATATTGTAAGAAAATTAATAGACATATGTTAAAAATCATTTATCTCTAACGTGGTTTTCCTAACTCCATCTAGCTTTTCAGGGCTCTTTTTCACAACAGCCCCAACTTAAAATAAATAAATAATGTATACTATTTTTTGTAATTTGATTAAATATAAGTTGGTTGTTAAACCAAAAAAATTAATAAATTTATTTTGTTTGAATTGGTCAATTTTAGGAAAATAAAGAAAATGCACTCCCCAAGTCCCTAGATATTTGCCATTAAACCATTCATTCATGCATGGAATTAGTTTCAACTTTCAAGCTTTTTCCTTTGCTGTGCATAAGATGTAATCTTTTTAAATCAAACATCCTTGCGTGAGCTGATATATGTCGAACCGAAACGTGAAGCTTATGCGCACGATGAGATCATAGATTAGAATTTTTTGTTATTTTTTCGGTATAAAAATTACACGGGAATCCTACGAACTGATATGTATTTTTTTTTTCTTTTTTTTTTTCAGTTCTTACAAATAATCTAAAAATATAAAATTACAATGGAACTGAAAAATAAATTACAAATGAAAAAATTAGAAAGATCTTAGCCGAGGCGAGTAAACTCTTTCCGCAAGAAGAATACGCCCCGTGTGGCAGCTAACGGTTCCGGCGTAACTTCCCCAAAGATACAACGGCAAACGTCTCTAAATCTGTAGCACACCAGATTTATGAGCTCCGACGAACTGGATCGAAGTCGAGAATTGAACACTTAAAAATAAAAATAAAATTATCTATATGATAATTTTTCTATATATATATATATTTTTTTTCTCACTATATTTTTTTTTTTCTTTCTTTCCTCACTTTCCTTTCTTTCTTCTTTTCCCTTCACTTCTCTTCTTTCCTTCTCTTATTTGGTGCATTTTTTCCCTTCATCTCATCGCCATATTTATAGATGAAGATTTTGAATGATGGTTGAGAAATAATCCAACTGGTTTGGAATTGTTTGGAAAATTTGTATTTTGGTTGGAAAATGTAAGAAATGGTTTGGGAAGTTGAGAAAAGAAAACAAAATCTTACACTCATTTGACTAACATTTTTTGAAGTGATGCATTATAGGAATTCACTCCAATACAGATACTTTCTTCGTTTACATATACTATGTTGCTTAAAAGAGAAAGAAAGGTGTATATCTGAACTAGGAATCTGGTTAGAACATAATAATATTCATGATGATGTATGTCTGATTTATTTATCTAATCTATAGCAAATCAAATTGATCTGAGGTTAAAGACTGGTCCCATGAAAAGCTTTCAGCAACTCTGTTGTTCGGACATCAATCATCATCTACACCTTCACTCGTGCAGCAATGACGTATCAACTGTCAATGCAAATACATAAATGTTGATTAGGAGCTATACATCCAACTTTCCTCAATATTACAAATATAATTAAATAATAAGTATTAATCATCTCTACACAATATCAAATCAATTTTAATTCACTGTACATCCACTCATATAATTTTAACAGTTCATCCCTTACAATCACTCTTTTCATACTTTTACATCGCACCAATTTTAATCATTATACTTTAAATGTTATTTAAATACAAACTCAGAGCATGCTTGTTTATGAAAAATTTTTGTTTTATTTAGATTTTTTTGTTTGGTTTGGTTAATTTTAAAAAATGTGGTATGGTTAGGTGTTAGTGGGTATATTAAAATAATATTTAAAATAAAATAATTAAAATTGATTTGATGTAAAAGTATGAGAGAGATGATTTGAAGTGATAGTTAGTTAAAATAATGTGGGTGGATGAATAGTGAATTAAGGTTGATGTGGTGTGTATGATTGATTGATTATATTATTTAATTATATTGATAATATTGATGATAGTGTGGTTGAGTTAAAGTTGAGTTAAAAAATGTGGCTGAGTTACAATGTTTGAAATTTTTTGAAACAATCTTATAAAACAAACCAAAATTAAACATGCTCTCAAATCTCACTCAAACCAAAATTAATCATTTTCAAAAAAAAATTAATTCACGTTATCCAATAAATCCAATCGAATTCAAAGTAACTTATATCCAATCTGGCTCTTAAATTGCTAAGATAGTGCTTGGATATAAGTTGTAATTGGATTTTCCCAATCACAAATCAAATTAACTCAACCACAACTCTCTTCTATATTGCCAGTATAATTAAATAATATCAACCGATCATCGTCACAGATCACATAATTTTCACTACTCATCACTTGCTATCACATATTTCCTACATTTACGTCAAATCAACTTTAATCATTTTATTTTAAATATTATTTTACTATAAACTCAAAATCTTACTCAAACTTAACTCAACTNCAACACAACTATATCCAAGTACAACCTAATATCCAACTACTCTATTTTTGCTTACCACAATGACATTCATATAGTATAATAGAAAATACAAGATTAAGGACCTTTGACTTTTAACAGATTGAAAAGAGGTTGAAGAGCAACTTGAGACAAGTAAATGACATACACCACCATTTTCAACTGACAAAACCTCCGAATAGCTGTCTATAAACAGGGAAGACAAATTGATAATGAAATAATGAAATCACCTGGTTCAGAGCAAAACCACAAGACGGCGGCACAGAGGATAAGCAAAAGTGGGATGAAGTGAACAGCGGCCTCGGCAGATCTGACGCGATTCTTGTCCTTTTTGGACAGCTCAGATTCCGAGTCATTTCTCGGAATCTGTTGTTTTTGCTGCTGCTGCTCCAAATCACTGTCTGGCGTTTTTACTGTGCCTGACAGCAACTCGTCAAAAACTCGACTCGAGCTCGATGTCCGGTACATTATATTGTCGGCCAAATATAGTAAGATATTCCGATCAAAGATGAAACCAAGAAATTAAGGAGAATTGCTTTGAAAAAAAGAGCAAAGAAGATTAGCGTTTTATGAGTTCCTTTGCGGCGGTGGGGTTTGGCGGCCGGCACGATCTGCTTGTGTTTATTATGATAGTTATTATTAATTTATTATTGTTATTATTGTTATTACAAACAATAATTAATAATTGTTGTTATTGGTCAACTTCTAGCTTGTGTCATAAAACCAGAAATTAGGCCAAACCTCGAGATAGCATTGACTAGTTTACGTGACTTCCGTTAAGGCAGCATCTTTCAATTTTTTTAGATTACTTTGGAGGCTAAAGTATTAATTGTCATGTTGATGAGTTATTAATTGTTCACGTTTGAGCTAATTGTAACGTGAACCTCGTTCATATTATAATAACATAAGAATTTATTGGCCTATACAAACGCCGACCTCTTAAAAATTACTAACAAAAAGAAAAGAAAGAAAAGCTCAATTTTTATTTTTGGTTGCAATTTGCCTCTCAGTTGGTTTTTCGTCCAACGATATGTTTGGCAAAAAATTTATGTAATATATTTAAGTTGGTGTACCTTCGACATATTATTTTAATAAATATATATTTTTTAGTTAAAAATATTGTATTTTAAAAAATAATATAAACAGAAGTACAACATTGATAATATAAGCATACAGTTTTGTTTGTCGAGTATGATAGGGTCATCAGGCCTAACATTAGCCATCTCACATAAGATTTTTATGCACAAAACGTTTGTATATAAGTTTCTGTTATGTCGACTTAATACCATCAATATACTTTTTTTTACAAATATATATTTTTATTAAAAAAATAAACAAAGATTAGATTAGTTCATAAAAAATATATTTATGAAAAATTATAACAAATGACAATAAACTAAGAGCTCGTTTGTTTGCTGGGATATGACAAGATTACCCACTCAATCTTGCATTTATCTGGTGTATTTTTCCCTAGATTCCAGCCCCCAATTATATCCGAAGCCTGCTTTGTACATTGGATTTATCTCCGAAAAACGCGACTAATTGATCTTGCCTTGGGGGTAAGATTCATTTTGTCTGCACAGTATCTTTTATTGAATTTTACTATTATGACCAATTTAACCTCATTTAGTACGAAAATTACAAAATGACCATTATGAAAGAGAAAAATATCGATTATTGTTTCTTCTTGCACCGTCGTCGCAAATCTGTTTGACCACTGTCGTTCCCCCTACATCCGCCGGCAATTGAGCCAGCGGCCACCTCTATCTCAAGATTCCCTCATCGTGCTTCTTCTTTTGCCCCTGCTGATA
Organism: Striga asiatica; assembly: GCA_008636005.1. Lineage (NCBI taxonomy): Eukaryota > Viridiplantae > Streptophyta > Magnoliopsida > Lamiales > Orobanchaceae > Striga > Striga asiatica. The sequence continues at coordinate 898,756 of BKCP01000447.1, read as the reverse complement.
CCGGCACTACGGCTTCTTATACGATGCCGTTGCAGTCTGGTACGATCAGGGGCGGACGCAAACATTTAAAAGTCAGGGGCAAACTTGACTTGTAGGGGACAAGAAAAGTTTTTTTTATGATTTTTTTATGACTATTATTACATTTGTTGCGGACAACTTTAACATAATTAAAAAAGTATATTTATAGATACATACATACATATATATATATATATATATATATATTAAACGTTTCATCAGTGTGAAGTTGTCCAAAAATATGTGAAATGCAAAGGTGTCTGTTTGTCTAGCATTGGAGCTGACCAACCACCTGAAGTGGTATAATTTTCTATTTTCTGTAGAACTCCAGAATCTTTTTTTATGGTTGAACTCTAGATTATTTGCACGATACTAATAGTGAATGGGGAAAATGAAAAGCCAAATATTTTCGCATTAATTGTTTAATGTGGAAAATGAAAAGCCAAACATTTTCGCATTAATTGTTTAATTCTAATATGGGTCCTGCCAACCACAGGGGCACGTGACCCTACGGGCCTCTATGTGGGTCCGCCCCTGGGTACAATTGTCATCTCTATCTTTTTTAACCTTGTTTATTGTTTTTCTGTTCGCTCTTTTTGGGAATTGTTCGTGGTTTATTTTCATCTCCCTTGCGAAATCTGTGGCTTATGTGTGATTGTACATGACTGACGCTTTTTGGGTGAAACGAATCGGTAAATTCCATCTTTTTACGAAAAGTTTTTTATTTACAATCGAGTTTTTTAGTACCTGCTGATTTTCGATCTATACAATTGTTCTAGTTCGTTTAAGATCGGTTTTTATTACGAGGGAATTTTACAGTTCAATGCGAAAGCATTTGCCTCTAAATCTTGTATGGCTGATCTTGGAGGCTCAGAGTTACATTCTCAAGTTATCTTATTTATTGAATAGGATAATCTCCCGTATTTCGCATTACATGGAAGAGATTCATCAATGCTTCTTGTATATGTTCATGGATTTCTTGAGAAAAGTTGTTGTTTTTGTAGTTCATTGATTGAGTTAGAAAGGCAAATGCTCATCCCCTATAATAAAATTTGTGTTAGATTGTGAGATTTTATTACGAAAGTTGATCTTTGGTATAATTTGCAACCTATGGACTCTCATTTTTGTTCAAACTCTAATCTTTCGAATGATGGTTTCAAATAGCATGGCAACTCCAGTGGAACCTCCGAATGGGATCCGATCCCAAAGAAAGCATTGCTACTCCATGTGACAGACGCTTTTCAAAATTGACCTGAAATATGTGCTGATCAAGCCCACCGGATGTGGGGCCTATGGGATAGTGTGCCCGTTGGTCAAAAGAGAGACCAGTGAGAAGGTTGCGATCAAGAAGATTCACAATGCCTTCGAAAATAGAGTTGATGCATTGAGAACCCTATGCGAGTTGAAGCTTCTCAGTTATCAAGCACCTTCAGCACGAGAATGTTATAGCTCTTAAAGATGTGATGCTGCCTAATCACAAGGGGAGTTTCATGGATGTGTACTTGGTTTATAAGCTTATGGATACCGACTTGCACCAGATCATTAAGTCGTCTCAGACACTCACGAATGACTATTGCCAGTATTTCCTATTCCAGGTAACAATTATGATGGCATAATGTTTGTATGTGGATTATATTTTAGTTTCCAAAGTAATGAAATATTGATTGATGTGGTTATTGTCAATAGGCTGATCTTGACAGTTTTCTATGGAGCCATCGGATGGCTCGGCTTATGGAGCCATCCAAACTTATTCACCAATAGTGTATTGACACGTGTCCTACAATAGATACACTTTAGATATGTGTCAATATATTGAGTGGTGGATGGCTCCATAAGAAAACCATCCGATAACTCCATAGAATTTTTGGTGATCTTGATTATTTATTTGTGATATGGGATAATTTGTGCAAAAAAATGACTTGGGCCATTGAATGAGCTTTTGGCCCTGCTACTTATTGAAATTTTGTAATTTGGATATATTTTCAATATATGAAGAAAATTATAAAAGCAAATAAAATGTTGTAAGGATTTTTAGCAGCTGTAAATTAATAGTGATAAATCTGTATATATCAAGTAGGATTTGCGATGTGGAGCAAGGGTATAATGCCTCGGAGTGCCCTTTTGTGGAGCAGGGTTTAACTGCTTGATAAGCGGCCGTGAGGAAGAGGATTATCTGAAATGGAGGTGGAAGCCCAAAAACTATGAAATCCCAAGAGTTAAAGTGCGGCGTGTTCTGGAAGCACTGCGGAATACGAGAGTCGTTTTTGTTGGCAACTTTATGAGTCAGTGCTGAATACGAGAGTCGTTTTTGTTGGCAACTTTATGAGTCGGACTCAGTGGGAGTATTTGATATGTCTGTTGATCACGTTAATGGCGAGGGTTGTAAGGATTTTGGGGTGGTTGTTGTTTCTCCCATGTTTCTTGAGAATTCTTAGGGGAGATGATTAAGAATTAATATTTGATTCGTTTGGTTTAATGTATTTTTCTGCTTTATGTTTTTCTGTTTAATGTATTTTTCTTGTTTTAATTAGTTTTCTCCCATGTATATCATTTGATTTGGGTTTGCTATATTATTCAGATATTAATTTGCTGAAATGGGGAAAAACAAAAAATGCTCGATATGTAAACCAGCCTGAAAAGGATCTACGTACAGTATATTAAACAACAATAATTAGGTTAAAAAAAGAGTCATTTTTGTATTTGTATAAAAAATAAAAAAATTATACAAAAAAAATAAAAACGAGAAGTTGTTTGTTGTGGGAATATTAGAGCCATGCAAAATACATGAAGTTCTCGAACATGTAATGGCTAAAAAAACTAAAGATAATGTAGTTTAAAATAAATAAAATAGAGGATAAAAAAATAATGTAGTTTAAAATGAAGATCATATTTGTAAATCTTCATATAATCATATTCTTTATCTAGGAAAACAAATACTCCTACATAATAGAAATTATGATGATTAAAATAATGTAGTTAAATGGGCATATTTGTACATGTACATCCAATCCTATTCTTTATCTAGAAAAACAAACACATAAAATAGATTAAATGATAGTCTTATCTTGAGTTAATCAAACATAACAAACATAAATGTATTCTTATCTCTACACCCCAAACTTAGGTCTCTAGATAAAAATTATATAATCCGGTTTCTCCTAACAAACGTGCCCTAAGGGTATAAATGTCATCACAATGTACCGAGTATTACGCCACGCGGCCAGCACTTTTTGGCGTTGTCATGTCACCTCTTCATTTTCCAAACTACTCTCCATCTCCAGACGCTTCAATTCTCTTTCTCTCTCTCAAATTCCCTCTTTTTCATCTGGTCGATTTTTTCATACGTTGATTTCTCAGCCTTCGAGCCTGCGTCGTGCAGAAATTTGCAGATTCTGAGCCTGCCATGAATCCAGAATAGTACGCATTTTTTCATTTATACGTCTTTTAGAAGATTTCATAATCTCAGGTCGTCGGTTTTCGTTGCAGATGACGCAACTGGTTTCAATCGGTCATTTCCGATTGGGAAATTTGATTATTTTTCGTTTTGTATTGATTGTGGCTTGTTTGATCTCTCTGAATCCGTTATGTGATTGGAAATCAGTTTACTCTAGGATCGTATGATTTTTATGTTTAAATCGGTTGTCAGTGATCGAAGAACCCAGCTGAGAAAAATCAGGGGCCATGTGCTGCATTTGTTTTTTTTATTTTTTGTTTGCGATTGTATGTTATAATTTGGCAAAAATGAGTTTACTGAGGAATTATAGTATGGGGGAAATATGCCTTTTAATTTGTTTCGGGCTTTTGGGGAATTTGGTATTACTTTTTTTTTTTAACTCTAATTTATTTTTGCAATGGTTATATTCAGTTTCCTTGTGTACTTTATCTTGATATTCTTTCCTACGTGAAAGGCATGAAACAGAATGCAGCTCTAACGGTCTATTTAGTAATTTTGCACTTCAGTTGTGTTTGATCAAACGGTTTCATGACATAAACCTAAACCTGCTTGTCTTGGCATGGAGGATTTAGCAATCTTGCATTCACAACATCTGAGTGTTTTTGTTTAAACAATTGAAATAATTGTTGGGTTGCTGTATGTTTCGGTGCTGTTAAAAGTATATGAAATGGGATTCTGATGTTTTGGTTATTTGCTTCTTTCCAAATGATACCGGAAGGGGTCTTAGGTTTTCTTCCTTTTGGTCTAGGCTAAATGATCTTCATTTTTTTAAGAATATCATACAACTTAACTTCGCTTTTGATTTGTGTGTGTGCGTGNTATTACAGCGACTACCTTTTTAAGCTTTTGCTTATTGGAGATTCTGGCGTTGGCAAATCATGTCTTCTTCTGAGATTTGCTGTAAGTTTCTTATCAGATGAGTGTTTTACTTTTACAAACTTTAAATGGTTATATATGATCTTTTCAGCTGATAAGGATTCTAACTGGGACCTGAATAGCGCACATTAACATACTTTTTATTTGGTAGATTTTACAGTGTTTGAAGTTGAATTCTGTGAGAATTTATTATTCTCCTAACAGACAAAATATGGATAATTATAAGCTAAGAGCTCATTTGGAAAACTTGTGTGCGAAAAGCCAATATCATGGTTATCCAAGATTCATCGGTTCTGTGTCCCTTCTTTTCCTATGTACTAGTTTTTCTGTTTGACATCTCTTATAAGTCAGGATAACTTTATTTTATTTCTTTTAATTACTGCATACTGAGCCTAATTTGACCTTAATGAGGTACTGAGGTGAATATTGTAAGAAGATGTCACTTATTGAGAACTATATGCCCAAATTTTGAAGTGATAATTGATGGGAAAACGATATCACCTGTTGTGGTAAGGTCCATTCGCCTTTAATGGATTAAACTAACCGACACATCTTTTTACGTGGGCCGGTCTCAATTTATGCAAAGGTCTGGATTGAAAGGAAATATTTCCTACCAATTCCTATACCATCCTCAATGCCAAATGATTCACATTGAGAGTGAGAGAGGCCCCTTTGAGATTTGTATTTTTATAAAAACCCCAAACAATCAGGGTGCTAATCATGTAAGTGTGTGTTTTGTAATTTTGAAAGATGATCAAGTAATTGGATATACCTTGATTGTTGAATAGGTTTACGTAAAATTATGAATGTTTTTCAATACACACTCTTGACATGTGGACGAATATTCTCAGAATCTGTTTGCATCTTTAACATNTAATAAGTGTTTTCTCTGCATGGAGGTATCACGTTGGCTTCTTTAACATCATTTTCTTATCTTTTCTTTTTTCAGGATGATTCTTATATTGATAGTTACATTAGTACCATTGGTGTGGACTTTGTAAGTTATCTCTATTCCGGACCCCTTTAATAACCTAACTATTGTGTAATTATAATTCTCATTATGATATGTCCCGCATTCGATGATACAGAAGATCCGCACTGTGGAGCAGGATGGGAAAACAATTAAGCTACAAATAGTAAGTAATTGCTATTCCCTACATCTGGCTGTTTTGACTTGATGCTTTAAGCTTATTTTCCAAGATCTTTTACTTTGTTCGCATGAGATATTTGATAATTTATAGAGAACTGATCATTTATGGATTTGGGTATGTGAAGTGGGACACTGCTGGACAAGAACGCTTTAGGACAATTACCAGCAGCTACTACCGTGGGGCCCACGGCATCATTGTAAGTATTTGTCCGTTTTTCACTCCAGTGTAGATCCAAGTAAATTTTGCCTTATTTCTGTTGCATTTATTACCAGGTGGTTTACGATGTGACTGATCAAGAGAGTTTTAACAATGTGAAGCAATGGTTGAACGAAATTGACCGATATGCAAGTGACAATGTTAACAAGCTTCTTGTTGGAAATAAGTGTGATCTCACAGCACAGAAGGTTGTTTCAACCGAGACAGCCAAGGTAAGAGTGCCTCAGATTTCTTGTCTGGACAAACAAGTTATCCTCCTGTTTGGATAAGACCTTTAGTATGAAACCTTTCTATGAAAAGCTTATATAAAAAAGCTTTTGATAGAAACATATCATGAATTCGATTGTTTAATTTTAGGCACTTGCGGATGAAATCGGGATACCTTTTCTGGAAACTAGTGCGAAAAATGCCACTAATGTTGAGCAGGCATTCATGGCCATGTCTTCAGAGATCAAGAACAGGTAAAATATTATCATAGCATGGAGGAGGAAATATCTACTTAATCAAAATATCTATGTACTTCAAAATTTTAAAATGCAGGTATAAAGAAAATAATTAAGCACTTGAATAATGAACTTGCTACTCACAAATGCAGGGGATTTTTTGTCAAACTGAATTTTTTTACGAAACCTTCGATAAGTTTAGGCCTGCTTTGTTGGTGCTGCGTATTAGCAATTTATTTGTGGTATATATATATATTTTGCTTTATCTTAAAGTGATATTGGATGCTTGCAGGATGGCGAGTCAGCCCGGAATGAATAATGCCCGACCGCCAACTGTGCAGATCAGAGGACAGCCCGTTAATCAAAATTCCGGCTGCTGCTCTAGCTGAGTCTGAAGCTGCTGTTTGGCCCTATTTTGCTCTTCCTCATGCAAGTAGAGCTATAACCACTTCATGATCGGCTATGTTAATCGTTCATTCTCGTTAATTTGTTTGGATTTGACTGGTGACAAAACATCTGTACAAAGTAAGGACACCATTGGTGGAAATCGGTGTTGTCATTTTCCTTTCCTGTTTCTGGGACACGACACGCATCGATTTCGCATGGTTCTATTCTTATATTTTTTGTGAAAATGAATTTTATGTTTTATTGAGATCAACGATCGAATTTCAGGTGAAGCTATGAACCAGAAGGAAGAAAGAGAAAACAATACAGCGGCTTTATTTCTGAGAATGTGGAAATGTGAAAAGTGAGATGAAGAGTTAGGTTTGAGTATATATATAGTACAAGATGTCCTATAGTTGCTATTGTGTAAGTAGCAACTTTACATTATGTCTACTACTAAAATAAACAATACTATTACAACTTAAAAGGAGAAACAATAATAAAACTAATCTATTACAATATTACCCCCGCAAGATTAACATTGTTAATCTTGGAAACTAAATGTAGAAATGCTGTCTTGGATAAAGGCTTTGTGAACAAATTTGCTATTTGATGTTTGCTGGGAATAAACTGAAGTTTGATGATGCCTTGACTGATTTTCTCCAGGATGAGATGACAATCAATTTGTATGTGCTTAGTCCTTTCATGAAACACAGGGTTAGTAGCAATAGTCATGGCTGATTGGCTATCTGAAAATAAAGTGACTGGACAACAATTGGGCAAATTAAAATCTGTAGCCAAAGGGTTAATTGCAGGAAAAACTATAACCTTTTGGTTAATTGCAAATAAATTTTATCTTTTTTAATTTGGCAAAAAAATACCCAATCTTTAATAAGTATTGCAAATTTGTCTCGAAAACATATTTCGGCCATCCTGCTGACATGGCTGATCGAAAAAATGACGTGGCATCCACGTTAGTGTACACGTAGGACGCCATGTCACTTAGATGCCACATCATTTTTATTTATTAAACATAAAATTAGGGGAAAAAAATCCCTATTTTAAATCATTTGCAGAATGATTTAAAATAGGTTTGATTGCAGTTTCGGTAGTAGGTTCTTGGCTTGGATTGGTCTTGTGTAGATCGTTCTCTGCTGATTTGGGCTCGTTGGTTGGCTGGGGAAGGGCTCTCTCTATTGATTTATTAGTTTTTGTTTTAGTTTTGGTATGTTTTCAGTCTGTGTTTGTATTTTTTGGTCTTGTTTTTTAGGTTTGGGCCGTTGGCCCGGTTCTGATTCCCCTGTGGGGGGCGTTTCATATTCTCCTGTGGGGAGCGTTCGTAGTTGGTGTGTTGGTGTCTTTTAGTTGTGTGTTGTGTGTTTTCTTTTCTAGCATGGCTAGCGAGGCTCTAGGCGGTTTCGATCCGTCCTCCCAGTTTTTAGTTCTTGGTTGTAATATTCAGCCTTGGGCTGCTTTCTTGCACAGTTGTGCGTTTTGATATATAATATGCCTATCGTTTCGTCAAAAAAAGAAAAAAGAATCATTTGCAGAACAAAAAAAAAACGCATCTTTTTTCTCACGATGTTCGGATGCCTCAAATTCCCGATCAAATCCATACACCGCTCGAATTCTTGCAGAGCAATCGGTGGAATTGGAGGATGAAGATCAATTGGTGGAATTAAGGCAGAGAGCTTCATTGCCGGAAAAGCTGGTCATGCCAAATATTGTGAGTAGGGATTTGGGAGTGAATCTAGGGATTTGGGGATCTGGCCAGTGATTTGGTTGTCAGAGCTCGTCGGGGCTCGCGAAGGTCGTTTCAGCCGCGAGTTAAGGGCTACCCTCACGTTCGAGGCCCGGTTTGCTACTCTCGCCGGAAAATATGGTGGCTCACGTTTCGATAACGAATGGCTGCCCTTGGTTGCTCTTCTGCCAGGTCGCTCGTCACCCTCGCAAGATATCGCCTCGTCGTGAATGACTCGGTCCTCAGAAGTTGGTTCCTGCCGCGGCTACCTTTCCCCTATCGCGCGTTCATCTCGCCGTCGGGAGTCTGGACTTGTTGCGACTGGAAATTAGGGCTCGAACTCGCCGGACATTACTGAAACGCCGGGATTTCTCGTCGTCGTGTCGGCTGTTGGCGGTGGATCGAGGACAGAGGCGGGAGGAGGGCCATTTTGCGAGTGAAATGGAGAGAGGTTTCGAGGCGATTGGAGAGATTTTTGAAGAGATTTCTCTGATCCGATTTTCCTGCTCTAATCGTTGATTATGCCGTATGAGATGGAGTTTGGAGAGAAAAGCTTAGAGTTTGAAGAAAATTTTCAGATCCGATCTTGTTGTGAGGAGAGAGATTTTTCTCTTCTTTCTTTGCGCGATGACGAGAGAGATATGTGGCATCTAAGTGACATGGCGTCCTACGTGACATGGATGCCACGTCATTTTACGATCAGCCATATCAGCAGAATTGGCCGGAATATGTTTTCGAGACAAATTTGCAATACTTATTAAAGGTTGGGTATTTTCTTGCCAAATTAAAAAAGATGAGTTTTATTTGCTATTAGCCAAAAGGTTATGTTTTTTCTTGCAATTATCCCTTAGAAAAATATAAAAGCCATTGAATTTCACAAGAGGAAGCAGCCAAAGCTCTATATTCAGCCTCAGCAGAGGATCTGCTTTTAGTGCTTTGCCTTTTGGATTTCTAGGAAATTTGAGTTACCAAAAAAAATAGAATAACCAATCACACTTTTCTTAGTGTCTAAATAACTTGCCCAATCACACAAAAAGCTCTGGGGAAGAATGTACCTTGACCAACTGTACCTTTTATATACCTCAAGATCCTGTGGGCAACAGCTAAGTGCACAGTGGTTGGTTTTGATAAGAATTGACTAAGAGATTGCACACTATAACATAAATCTGGTCTGGATATAGTAAGGTATAATAGTATGCCTATTAACCTTCTATATTCAGTAATGTCAGTGTGGGCAGAAGATTCAGTAGCACAACAAAGTTTTATATTTGAATCCATTGGAGTTGAAGCAGGTTTGCTGGCTAAGAAACCAATATCAGTTAAAAGATCAAAAACATATTTTCTTTGGCACATACTGATCCCTTTGTCTAAATGAGCAAATTCTAAGCCTAGTATGTACTTCAGTTTGCCAAGATCTTTAATGGTAAAGCATTTATCAAGATGCACTTTAATGGCATTGATTTCAGAAATATTGTCCCCAGCAACTATAACATCATCCACATAAACAAGGAGTGAAGTAAATGATGAGTTTGCAGATTTAGACATAGTAAACAATGAAGAGTCAGAAACTGATTGTGTAAATCCATAAGACGCCAAACAATTTGTTAACTTTTGAAACCATTGTCTAGAAGTCTGTTTTAAACCATATAGGCTTTTTTTTAATCGACAAACTCTATGATCAGATGGTGTACAGTAACTAGGGGGTGGTTTCATAAAAACTTCCTCATCTAACCATGTAAGAAGGCATTATTTGCATCTAATTGATGTATACGCCACCTTTTAAGTGAAGCAAGAGCAATAAGAAATCTAACAGTGGTGATTTTAGCTACAGGGGAGAAGGTTTCAAAATAGTCTATTCCTTCTTCTTGAGTGTAACCCTTAGCTACTAGTCTAGCTTTATACCTCTCTATAGTACCATCAGAGTGGTATTTGATTTTAAACACCCATTTACAACCAACACAGTTTTTGTTTTCAGGTAAATCAACTAACTCTCAGGTATTTGTTTTTTCCAGAGCATCTAGCTCTTTTTTCATAGCAGCTTGCCATAATGGATCTTTGGCTCCTTGGGAGTAGGTTTTAGGTTCAGTTTGGTTGGTAATGAATGCAGTGTAACATGCATGATTGCAGATAACTGAGTAGTAGACAGAAAATTGGAAATAGAATACTTTATGGATGTCCCAGGTGTGCTTGAAGAAGTGTTAAAAGAAGAGGCTGTATTAGGAAGTAAGTGTTTATATATGTCCAAATATGCAGGGGTTTTTGAAATTCTGTTTGACTTTCTTCTTGGTGGAGAAGGGACAATTTCTGTATTTCTTGGTGGAGAGGGTACAATTTCAGTATTTCTTGGTGGAGAAGGCTGAGAGATTGAGGTGTCACTGTTTGTTTGTATGATGGGGGGAGCAGGTAGTAGTGGAATTTGATCTGTAGTAGGGAGCTGAGAAATGACTTTATCATGATAGGTGAATGGTGAAGTAGGGGGAAAAAGTAAATCAGGATCATGGGAAGTCTGAAAAGGGAACACATCTTCATAAAAATGCACATTCTTGAATTTATTGTTTTCTTAGTATCAAGGTTGTAAAGTTTGTATCCTTTACAACCTATAGGATACCCAAGAAAGATGCATTAGGATGCTCTTGAATCAAACTTTGATCTATTGGCAGTTAAAGTGGATGCATATGCAAGACATCCTATGACTCTGAGATGATCATATGAAGGTGGTTTTTTGTAAAGCATTTCAAATGGTGATTTGTTATGCAAAACAAGTGTAGGAACCCTATTGATTATATGAGCAGCAGCAAGTAGGTAAATGAGCATGAAATAGTAAGGCTCTTACAACATTTAATAAGTGCTGGTGTTTCCTCTCAACTCTAGCATTTTGTTGAGGGGTTTCTACACATGATGTTTGATGTATAATGCCATGTTGATGATAAAAATCTTTTAAAAGAAACTCAGTCCTAGTGTCAGATCTGAGTATCCTTATCTTTTTGTCAAACTGAGTGGAAATCATATGAATGAAATGCAACAAACTATGCTTAGTATCTGATTTGACTGTCAATGGATATATCCAAGTAATTCTAGTGTGGTCATCCACAATGGTGAGAAAATACCTAAAGCCTTCATGAGAAATAGTGGAGAATGGTCCCCCACAAGTCACAATGTATCAAATCAAAGGGAGCAGAAGCAATAGATGTACTGATAGGAAAAGAAATTTTTCTTTGCCTTGCAAAGTGGCATACATCACATGATAAAGGTATCATGTCTTTACAGGAAGAAGATGTAATATGTAATTGCTGCAGTTTAGAGTATGATAGGTGTCCTAGTCTATTATGCCAGATGCTATTATGAACAGATGCATTACAAGTTGTTTCAGACTTTACATGTGAAGCAGATGTTACATTCAAAGGAACAGAATTAGAAAAATGATAGAGTCCATCTTTCAGATCAGCAGAACCAATCATTTTCTGAGTTAGCATGTCCTGTAACCTGCAAGAACTTGACAAGAAAGTGACAATGAATTGATTGGAACATACTAGCTTGGACACAAATATCAAATTAAATGTGAAACTGGGAACATATAATACATCATGAAGTGTGATATGATCATTTAGTTGAACCGAACCCTTATCACATGCAATGGTGTGTTGACCATTAGGGAGATTGATATGCACAATAACAGGTAATGGTGTATCCACATAGAAATTTAAGTCACAAATCATGTGGTCAGTGGCTCCAGTATCAAGAATCCAAGTATGTTTAGATATACCTCTATTTATCATACATGAGAAATGAGAAGATATACCTGCAGGAGAGTGCATTGCAGTAGCTACCACAGGAGGTACAAAAGCTGTAGTGATATTTTGTGACTCTTGTGCTTTTTTGAATGCTAAAAACTCAGAAAAGAGATCATTAGTATGTTTGGATGAATCATGATCAAGATAGTTTGAGTCACATTAGCAGAGGGATTCGCTGAATGTCTAGGGCCTTTAGGACCAGGCCAATTCTCAGGATAACCAATAATCTGGAAACATTTGTCAATTGTATGGCTTGTGTATCCACAATGAGTGCATTTGGTCTTCTTTTTGTCTCTGTATGGTGGTTTCTGGAATTTTTAGTTTGGGGCAAAGGATTTAGCAAGCATTGCTAGGGGATTCATAGGTTGTGGATTGTTTTGGAGAGATCTCTGTGTTTCTTCTTGTAATAAGAGTGAGTAGATTTTCGACAGTGCTGGCATTGGGTTAGATAGAAGAAAATGGCTCCTAAGAGCAGAGTAGGAATCATGCAACCCAACCAGAAATTTCATCACAAGAGTCTTGTTGTTGAGACACAACCATAGAATCAATGATATTACAAGTGCAAGAAGACATGGCACCACAATTACATTTGAATATCGGTCTGTAGGTTATATACTCATCCCACAAGGTCTTGAAAGAATTATAATACCGTGTAACAGACAAAAAACCTTGAGAAATAGTAATAAGTGACTTTTCTAGTTGAAAACCCCTAGGACCGCTACTCAACACATATGTGGTTTTCATTTCAGACCAAACTTCTTGTGCAGTAGTAAAGAAAAGCAATGATTGTCTGATATCCTTCGAAATCAAGTTAAGTAACCATGAGAGAACCAAATTATTGGCCCGCAACCAAGGTATATAGAGAGAGCAGAGTTACCAGATGAAGGAGCAACCAATGTACCATCAACAAAACCAGTCTTATTCTTCACATTGAGGGCCATAAGAACGGCGCGAGACCAGGAAACATAATTTTCGCCATTAAAAAGCTCTGCAACTATCAACGCTCCTGGATTATCGCTCGCGTGAAGGTAATACGCCGAGGTTGGATCATCAGATGGATTAAGTGTCGCCATCGAGTGGATTGGCACCAAAGATAGAGCGATCAAGGAGATCTATAGAAAAAAAAAACGAAAACAGGATCGAAACTAGGGTTTCGTCCAGAGATTAGATCGCGAGAGAAAAAAAATGAAGATATAGCAATTACAGTGGAAATCACGACACTGCGATAGATCGATTGCCGGCAATTGATACCATATTGAGATCAACGATCGAATTTCAGGTGAAGCTATGAATTGAACCAGAAGAAGAAAGAAAGAGAAAGCAATACATGTGGCTTTATTTTTGAGAATGTGGAAATGTGAAAAGTGGGATGAAGAGTTAGGGTTTGAGTATGTATATAGTACAAGATGTCCTATAGTCGCTATTGTGTAAGTAGCAACTTTACATTATGTCCTACTAAAATCAGTGTTTTAAAACGCGCATAGCGCATCGCGTCGCGTTTTGGTCCTTATATTGCGTAGCGTAAATAGCGTAGCGCATTGCGTAAGTTATTCGAGCAGTTCACTTTTAATGTCAAAAATAATAATATATATAACCAAACTTGCCTAAAGTCCTCAACTAAAATATCTAAAGTTCGAAAAATTAATTCTAGGTCGGGTTCACTTTACCTTAAATAAAATAATTTTTTTAGCTTAAATAAATTAAACCCATATCTACCTTAAAATATTTTTAAAAAAAATGGTCACTATCCTTATTCCTACCCACTCACACCTCACAAGGACACATATCCTACCCTAAAATTTTTTTCTCTCCGTTTTTTATTCTTTCTCTCCTTTCCTCTTTCTTCATTCTTTCCTCTTTCTTCTTCCTTTTTTCTTACTTCTTCTCGCACACAATTTTTTTTCCTTCTTTCTCCTAAATTTTCTTCATCTTTATTCTTCTTTTTATTTTCTTTCTTTCTTCTTGTTTCTTCTTCTTTCATTCGCAGACAGCGATTTTGTTTTTTCTTTCTGTTAAATTGATCTATTCAAACTCACAAACACAAATTTCTCAACACTCTCCAATTAAATCAATTAGCCCCAAAATCAAGTAATGAAAAACACGATTGAATTGACAGTTTCAATTGGTCAGAGACCGAGACCAAAGGACCGGCGGCTTGGGTGTGTTGCACTGAGGGGCCCGCGACGGTGTGGTTCGGCGAGGGAGTGAACGGGGTTTTTTTGTGAGTCGTGACTTCGGTTCGTTGGCCTGTTCACTTTTATTTATTTTTTTCTTTTTTTCTGCTTATGAAAATTGAAGCCCAAATAGCGTCCGCTTTCGCAAATATTGCGTAAATAGCGTACGCTTTCGCAAAAAAAGTGTGCAAAAGTGTGCCACGTCATCAAAGGCGTACGCTATTTTGGAACTACGCGAAATTATGAGCGCTACAGCGCGTGTTTGATGAAAAATGCGCTATTGCGCGCTATATAGCACGCGAGAAAACGCTATTTAAAACACTGACTAAAATAAACAATACTATTACAACTTTAAAGGAGAAACAATAATAAAATTAATCAATTACAATATTATTATGATTGTTTGTTTGGAGCGCACCTTGACTGAATATGAAATTGTTTGGGGGTAACTCGGTTGAGCTAAGAATGGAATTTTGGTTTCATTAAATGCTAAACTGAAGTTGTAGGATGCGAGTTTTGAACAACATTATTTTGACGCAATATAAGTTAGATAGTAAACAATATCGTTCTCATACACGCACACACGAATTTTGCATGTGAGGGAATTTTTTCTTTTTGGTAGCAATCCAACAATTAATGGTAGATTTGCTTGATTGTATAGTCAAAAAAATAATAATAATTATAAGAAAATAATAAAAATAATGAAAATAATAATAACAATAATACTGTACAAGAAAAAGAAAACTAAAGTGAGATAAGAGATCAATAATCTATCATTATATAAAAAGAATAACCTTTTTACAAATATAAAAACTTTTTCCCGCCAAAATCATTAAATATATCCTAATATAGTAATTGTTGGACAAATCTGAATAGGCAAAAAAATCGGCTCATTTTTTTTAGTTTATCAAAACCGTTGTTTGACAATAAATATTTGTTTTTCTTTTTCCTATTTTTAGTATAAATCTACACGCTTATCTCTTCTGTTACAAAATCCCATTGCATACGATCTCACGTGTTTAAAAAATTTCATCCCTTATCTATACAGATTTAAAAAAATAAAATAAAATAGAAATCAATTCATAATTACTACTAGAAATCCATTATTTTTAAAAAGAAAAAATAAAATAAAATAGAAACTAATTCATAATTACTACTGGAAATCCATTATCTACTTTAAGAAGCTAATTTTCATCGGTCTAATTACTAATATTTTTACAAATATTATAAGCTAATCGGTCTAATTACTAATATTTTTACAAATATTATAAGCTAACCATACAAAAAAGTATAATAATAATTTTGAAATGGTGTGTAATCAAATTTTTTTATATTCTCTTATACAAAATAATTTTATATTGTTTGACCCCGAATCTATAATTTATAATTATTAAGTATTGTTTATCCTCCTCTTTAATTTATAATTATTTTGTTTGCTTCCTCTTTTTAAATAGGAACAATAGTAATTTCCACTTCCGTCATTAAGTGACTCAAACTCGAGGTCTATTTATAATATTATTAATTTAATATTGTTTCCGTGCATCGCACGGGGTATACACTAGTTATTGATAATAATATTAACAATAATAAAAAAAAAGAAAAAAGAAAACAAAAGTGAGATAAATTATTGATTAATTAATTACGCACAAAACCGTATCACATCATTATTACGAAGACTTAGATTTGGAAATAAATCAAAACTTCCAATTTGGAAATAAATCAAAAAAGTCGAACAATTAGCTTTTTCCAATATTAATAACCCCCAACACACGATCTTAATTCCCACGAAACCACCAAAATATCAATTTCATATTCAACAAATTTCTCACAGTCATGGATCACACGACGATCGCCGCCGCCGTAACAAGTGCCGCCGCAAAGAAAACAAAGGGGCGGCAGAAGCTGGAGATGAAGAAGATCGGGAAGAAGATCACCTTCAGCAAGCGCCGCAAGGGCCTCTTCCGGAAAGCCGGCGAGCTAAGCGTCCTCTCCGGCTCCGAGATCGCGATCCTCGTGCAGTCTCCGGCCGGAAAGATCTTCGCTTTCGGGACGCCCACCGCCGACGCCGTCTTGTGCCGTCTTAAGGGAGTCGAGTACCAGGACCAGTCGGCGTTCGAGCGGGCGGAGGCCATGAGGCTGAGGTACGAGGAGGCCGTCAGGAAGCTGGAGGCGGAGATGAGTGCCAAGGCGGAGGACGACGGCGGGTCGTGGTGGGAGAGGGATTTTGAGGGCATGGATGTGGCGGAGCTCGAGGAGTACGCGGCGGCTTTGGAGAGTTTGAGGAACGGAGTTTTGAAGACCGGTGGAGGATCTCACTTGTGATGCTGCCCATGATTTTGGGGATTAGGATTTTGGAGTATAATTAGTGATTAGGATTTTTGGAGTATAATTAGTGAAGATTCTTGATTATTTTCTTGACGAAATGTAGTTCATTCTATTTTACTAGTACTCGTGCCATGTATTTTTCTGAAATTTTTTTTAATATTAATATTAAATATAATACAGTTTGTAGATATGTAACAAATGTAAAATAAAAAAAAAAACAAAAACAAATTTTAATCATTGTATTTTGATTTTTTATCTTTGTTTGAGCACACCGTCCGATTAGAAGAAGAATTTGACGGCGAAACCGAAGGCCGAAGACTGTCGATATGAGGTAGACCAATCGTTAATTGTATTGAAACCGAAGTTCGACTGTCTAATTTATAATCTACTGGGCGTTAATTATTAAGTTCGAACTCCAAATTTTTCTTACAATCTATTATTGAATTGAAAGGGGAAAAAACAAAATGTGGAGTTAGAGAGGCCATCCGATTCAAATCCAAGCTATGGATAAAGAAATCCATCGGCGTCCACTAAAGGTTCGTATATATTTGACATGAGTGCATTTCTTTAGATCTGCATAACCTTATAATTTTTTCTAATTTTGACTTAGCATGCGTGCATTTCTTTCAAATCTACCATAAATTTCATTTTGTAATCTGTGTAAGCTTTTAATTATTTCACTAATTCGAACAGACTTTGTTTGTTTAGATGTGTCAGTGTGTGTTTGCTTTCGTTACATGTTCTAATCATTGTATTTTGATTTTGTATATTCGTTTGAGAATATCTTCCCATTAGAAGATATATTTGACGGCGATATCGAAAGCAAAGCTGAGCAAGAAAAACTCCAACATGATGACCAAGAAAATCGACGATTACACGAAGGTTCGTAATTTTCGAATTTAGATTTTATAATCAACAATAAATCTAACTTCTATTGTATATATCTATTTCATAATATGATGTTGAATCGCAAGGGCTAAAAACAAAATCCGGAGTTAGATCGGCCGTCCGGTCCACTTACAAACTGAGTAGAAAGAAATGAATCGGAGTCTACTAAGGTTCGTAAATATTTGAAGTGAAGTTTATTTCTTAAAAACAACTGTGCATTCTGTTAACATGCAGTTCACAAATCTTTAATGTACAGAACGCAAACATTGGAGATTCATGCAAGAAAATATATCAGCCCTTCACTGGCCGAGCAGACCAAACTATGAAACTGCAGCTATATATACAAAAAAAGGGTAAACTTCTTTTCCGCTGCATAATATTTTTACTAGATTTTTTTCTACATTGATAAAATAAATATAAAACATACATAAAGCTATTAGTAGTTTTATGTTTGTATATTTATTTATATTTATGTTTCTGCACAAAATGCATATACAAAATACGGAGAATGATCAAACAAATGCATGAACACAAAAAACATTACACAAATTGTGTTATGGCAATATGAATTGCAATCAGATAAGTTATCCAAACTGCTATGAATAAATATAGCTGTAGTAAGATATGGTAAACTATATCAGTAGAGTATGATCTTAAGAAATAAAAAATGGCAGTCAAGCAATGAATACAACAAAATCTTTATATATTTACCTTGCAATATAGTTCCTTCAGCAGATTTTTTGCTCCTTTTGTTAAATCCCTTATGTGTTGAAGTGATCGTATCCGATTTTATCAAAGATTCTAGCATTTTGACGTGCAGACAGAATTTGCAATATATGAATAAAAAAATTTCAAGTATATGTGTTATTAAAACGAAATTATCAACTGAAGCATGAATGTCGACATTGTTTCTTCTAATCAGTTTGTTGAATTCTTTANTGTAATGGTTTTTTTTTCTGACTGCATCTCCATCCATTGAAGCCACTACTATTCATATATAGATACATTAAATAAATGGATTAATAGTGCAAAAAACATCAATATTACATTTTGATTGGAGAAATAAAATAAAGCCAGTACATGTACAAAAATGATAAAGAAATTACCTTGGGTTTTGCCTGTGTCTTTAAACTTGTTGCTGCGCTTTTTGGATTGATTATTGGTTGAACTATCTGGTATTGGTTCATCCGAGTCCATTGAACCTTGTATATACTTGTAGTTCCAATCCTTGTAAACAAAAACACAATAAAATTATTTTAAGAAGATTAGTTCAAATCTGAAGATATAGAATGAAGTTCTTATGATATATAGGGGAATGTACATACTCTGAATCTTAAAATAAGATTTTATGAAAAGCCTTTGAAGAGTTTATGCGAAGTTAAAGACGTGAAAGTTATCAATGGAAGTCCGCTTCTTTAATAGAGAGAATATAGGATAGTTAGCGGGCATCAAATCAAAATCTCTTATTAGAGATTAAAGAATATAGGAAAAATCTCGGTCAATGAATACCCAGTATTTTTATAAATTTTATAACGATTTAGAATATTAAGATATGGTCAAATTTTGAAAGAATGGTATCTAAATTGTAAATTTATTTTTTCCATTTGGAAAGTATTTTATACGCGGGGCGTATCAGAATTAATTGGTACTTTTATTTTATAATACGATTGACAAAAAGACATGAGAAATTTATCAACGAGAGTCAGCTTATTTAATAGAGAGAATATAGGATAGTTAGCTATATATGGGCATCAAAATCTCTTATTAGAGTAGAGAATATAGGAAAATCCTAGTCAATGATACCCAGGATATATCTAAATCTTAAATAAATTTAAACTATTAAGATATGGTAAACTTTCATAACAGTCTAATACTCTCCGTGTATAAAACACGGACCAAATGGTAAAAAATCATTATAGATTTATTTACATAAAGGAATAAGTAAATTGGATATAAATCGAATCTTATTCTATATAGTTATCTCAATCTTTACCTATTTATCTCAATAAACAGGATCTATGAAGATCTTTACATAGTTATCTAAATTAGGGATAAATTCTAATCTTTACATAGTTATCTAAGTTAGAGTTGTTAATTTTGGATGTGGTGGAAATATTCTGATATTCAATATTTTTGAAAAATCCGATATGTTTGAATTACGTGAAATGTTAGAGTTGGTTGTTATATTCGATCTCTTTTTACAATTCGAACTTCAAGAAGATTTACACGAAAAATTGAATAGGAATACCTTTATATTAAATGAACATTAAATAGTGATAATTCGAAGAATTATTTAAATTTTTATATTTATATTTTAATTATATAGGATGACATCCGATTTAACTAGATAAGATTGAAGTGTACCATATACATAAAATGAAACAAAAAAAAAAAAACAATAATATGTGATCAACATGAATAAAAAAACGGACAACTATATGCTGCCTCTAGCAATTTTATTTATTAAAACTTATCAATCCATCAAAAAATAAATACTAAACCACCAATGGTGTCCAAATTGCAATAACTTGCTTGAAAACTTAGAAATAATAAATCCTGATCCAACAGTGGTGTCCAAACTGCAACAACTTGCATGAAAACTTATTATAAATGAAGTACTATAATAAAAATCATGTCAAATCTTCGAATTATTTATCCTTCAATCTTCGACTTCCCCTTATCCTTAGAAACAGATTAGGCCTCAAGGGCAAGAACAACGTCCTCGGAATTGCTTTTAGCTCCTCACAAAGATTCCTTTTGGCTGCAGAAGTGTCACAAACAGCCTCTTTTTGAGCAGCAATCTTTATAGGAGTCGACATTTGATCCCCATCATCCTAAATGAACGAATATGTGTTACAAATATTATGCATAAAATAAAACAAAAAATGCAAAAAATATTAAATTATTCGATTAACTTATTACCTCTGCATCTTGTTCCCTCAAAAGAAGAGTCATAAAATCAAATTCCTTTTAAACAAAAATAATAATAATAATTAGCGAACAATTATTTGTAAAAAGTATATAACTTTGGTATATTAAAATAATAGTACAGTAAAAATAATATAAATCTCTAAAAAAGCTTACGTTGGTCTCAACAACCCCTTGGTTGAATTTTGACATTATAGTCTCATCGTTAACGACTCTAACGATAGTAAACGATGAATTGTAGCCAAAACGTTGGTTATGTTGGACACAAACTTTGAAAAGCATTGTCTTGCCAACCAACTCTTCTACTTCATCGGGAATCTCATAGCCAATCCTCTTCTATTAGGAGTACCAAAAATTCAAATTTAAAATAATAATTAAGAAATTAAAATAATTTCGTATATATAATTTTATAGATATAATAATTAATAATTTGAACAATATGAAAATTATTGGAAAATTGTTACCCGTTCAACAAACTCACGCCTAAGCACATCGCAACTCTTTCCAATAAGTTTCTCACAATCACTATCCCAACACATTAAGGTAGCATCTGCACTTGCATCGCCGGCAACAAAGCGAATCTTATACTTATAAATAGAGAACAATATATAGTTAAGTTTATTGTTTATTATTTTTGTCCACGAATTGTAATAAGATATAAGAATGAAATGTAAAAATTAAATAATTGGCTTACCGGAACACACCCCTCTTTCCTTTGCACTTAGACATTCATAGTGGCCATCATTCTCTTCCATCTTACTACTACACTTGCGGCATGCGTGGTAATACCAATCAATCAAAGATTGAATAGTAGCACAAATCTAAGTATTTGTTTCCTTATAAGAAAATAAAATATAATATTCATCTGAATACGTCATCAAAATTAAATATAATATTTATTGTACTTGATTACCTATATTTACGAAATTAATTACCTTCTCAAGTTCGTAAAGACTATCCACAGAAGCAACCACAACATTTCCAACTGCAAATTCGTCAATTTCATCACGAGCCACAATTGAACTCCTCAAATTAACCACCGGAGGACGAACATGTTCATTACCAAACCTTATAACAAATATGTATTTATTAATAATTAAAATATAAAATAATCAAATCTAAGAAATAAAAATAAATAAATAGCAATAAAACAATAAATCTTACCTCCTACGGAAGTCTTCAATTTCGGGAACAGACTCCAAAGAAATAAGTCGAGTCACATCGTGAGGAGTAGTCAATCCCACATTTGCTATTAGAGATCCAAATACAATAAATGTAATAACCAAATATATATATATATATATATATATATATATATTTATATATATATATATATTAAAAAACAAAAAACAAAAAAAACATAGAGTACAAAATTGTATGAGAATAGTTACCTCCATAAGGCTTTGCACGGCAAAGGTTCACGATCAGTACCAAGGAGTAGTCCGGCCAGCATATTGGGACTCCAATTCCAGAAACTTATCAACATAATTGCTCCATAGCGTCCAACAAATTTTGTTCTCCCTAAAGTTTTAAATATATTGAAATAATTAGAATAATGTATACAAACCAATTGATATAAAAAAAAAATTGAAAAAAATAAATGTATTATCCCCTTACTCCAAGTCCATTAGATGGAAAAACAATCATTCGGGTTGGCACTCCTTTGATGATCTTAATGGCAACGGATCCAATTTCAACGACAAAGCCAATAACACCTAATAAAATAATTAAGCAACTAAATTATAATCAAAAAAATTCAAATTAGTTTCAATTTAAAAAAAAAACATACATAACTTCGAACATACCAAAGAGGATGTATTCATCGACGTTATCAGGATCACGAGCGTGACGAAATTCCTAAAATCAAAACGCCACCACGGAAATTCTCCTTTGAACTTCAATAGCTCAGTCATTCCGTGAATCACAGGCTTATACTTGTGAATTGAAGATCTATATAATCCAATATTTTTATCAACTTGATAATTTCGGATAGCATATACTTTGCCTTCTTGGAGAAAATCTTTAAATTTTAGAATATTCACTGATCGAATCATCGCAGTTATGCGAGCGCACCCTACACAAAATCGTAAAAAAAAATGTAATTAACGTGTATGATGAGGAATATTATAAAATATCCATAAATTCATTGAAAAATAGTTTACCTCTTCGTCGTGGAAAATGATTTCCAACACATTCTTGTACTTAGCATCAAATTTTCTCACAAAAACACGCACAGTCCTTAACTTCAAATATGGCTTATTGGTTCGAGTTTTGAACAACACTATTTTGACGCAATATAATTTAGATAGTTAACAGTATCGTTCTCAAAAAGAAATTTCTCTCTCTACAAATTTCTCTCCCCCATTTCAAAAAACCTAGGGGAATCTCGCTCAACGGAGCCTCCCTTCCTCCAGCACATTGGCCCCATCTCTCCGAATCGACTCTTGGGCTTTTGGCGCCCCTCCCCGCTGGTCGTCCACCCCTCCCCTGCAGCGTCTCGCCTTTTCCGGTTGGCTGTGGGGGATGATAGGGGTTTTCGGCTCACGGGAGAGTGTGGCAAGGATGGCTCCGATCGCCGTGCGTCGGTGGCTGTGGTCGAGACAATCGGTTAATTCTATTCTCCGCTCCTCTTCTCGTCCTGGTGCTGGCTTGGAGGGGTCCTCCGGTGGTGGCACCCGACACGGTCGTGTTGGTTCGTTGCCTTCAGGGCGGACTGGAGGTGGAGTTATCCGCGAGTCTCCTAGGAGTTGACCCGGTGGTGGCCACTCGGGTAGGTCGTTGATCTTGTCGATTGGCGTTCAGTGACGGGTGGTCGCTTGGGTCTCAGCTCGAATGGTGCGGGTGCGGCGTGCGTTCGGTCGGAGGGGAGGGTAGTCATCCTTTTATTTTCTTTGTTTTTCTTGTAGTTGTCTTATTTGTTTGCTAGTTTGTGTGCTTTGATGTTTGGTTTGTTCTGTCCGCGTTTTCTTTTTTTTCTCTCCCATTGAGAGTGTGTTTGGTGTATTCTTTTGTTGAGAGCTTTTGATTTTATTCTTCTTTTGGGAGCATTGTGTGTTTTGTGTTGTAGGTTGTGTGTCCTTTCTCCCTTTGGAAGTTCTTGTGCTTTTGGGTAGGTTGACTCTAGGCTACTGGCGGGGTGTGTTGTATTGTGTAGTCCTCTCTGCTGGAGTCACCTATTCAGCTAATTCGGCCATTGACTGCTTATTCGGCTGAGTAGCTGATCCTAGTTTCGACNTAATAATAATTATAAGAAAATAATAATAATAATAATACCGTAAAAGAAAACAAAAGTGAGATAAGAGATCAATAATTATTGATTAATTAAGTACGCACAAAACCGTATAAATGCTACACAAGAACCAATTTGGAAATCACACAAGAACCCATAAATAACCCCCAACACACGATCTTAATTTCCACGAAACCACCAAAATATCAATTTCATATTCAACAAATTTCTCACAGTCATGGATCACACGACGATCGCCGCCGCCGTAACAAGCGTCGCCGCAAAGAAAACAAAGGGGCGGCAGAAGCTAGAGATGAAGAAGATCGGGAAGAAGCCCAATCTCCAGGCCACCTTCAGCAAGCGCCGTAAGGGCCTCTTCCGGAAAGCCGGCGAGCTCAGCGCCCTCTCCGACTCCGACATCGCGATCCTCGTGCAGTCGCCGGCCGGAAAGATCTTCGCTTTTGGGACATCCACCGTCGACGCCGTCTTGGGCCGTCTTCAGGGAGTCGAGTACCAGTACCAGCTGGCGTTCGAGCGGGCGGCGGCCATGAATCTGAGGTATGAGGAGGCCGTCAGGAAGCTGGAGGCGGAGAAGAGTGCCAAGGCGGAGGACGACGGCGGGTCGTGGTGGGAGAGGGATTTTGAGGGCATGGATGTGGCGGAGCTTGAAGTGTACGCGGCGGCTTTGGAGAGTTTGAGGAACGGAGTTTTGAAGACCGGTGGAGGATCTCACTTGTGATACGCCCAGGATTTTGGGGGTTTAGGATTTTTGGAGTATAATTAGTGAAGATTCTTGATAATTTTCTTGGTTGAAATTTCTTGACGAAATGTAGTTCTTCATTCTATTTTATATCATTTTTTCTAGTATTGTACATTTATCGTTTTTTTTTTTTTCTTTTTTCAGATTTGTTTTTATATAAAGACTTTGTGCTGTCAAAATTGGTGTATAGTTAAAATTTTGTGTCAATTTGATACGTACTGAGTAAAAAAAAAATGTTTGGTCTGGTTACTATTATGATTTTAAGAAATTTTTGTTCTTGTGCATAAATTGACTGCAAATATTGCACAAATCAAAGTACGAGTTTTACTTTAAACATAGTTTAAGCATAAATTTTTAAAATTTGACAAATTAAGCATTTTTCTATTTACTTTGAGACGTAAAGGTATATTTTATTACACTAGTACAGAGCAATCAAATAAATTATCTATATATATATAATTGCTAGCTAATCTCATTTAATAAAATATTTAATAAAAATATTTTCACTTTCCCTCCAAAAGGAGTTACATTTTTTTTAATTAATTACTCATTAATCTCACATTTAAGAAGGTTTTTTATAGTTAAATTTAATTAGTTAATGACTAAATTAAAAAGATTTATTTTAATTAATCCCACATTTATGTTAAGTACAGTATTATCTTAATATCTTATCAGTTTTTCAAAAAAATAGTAACTTTTTTCAATAAATTTTATAAAAATTAGTCAAATGTGCTTATATTCATATAAATCAGAAAAAAAATTAAATCTTAGATATATAAAAGGAACATCGTTGAAATAACTTGAATCCGCAAGGTAATTCTATACTCATTATCAATTACTTTTAATTTTTTGTTTATATAAAAAATTAATATTATATTTACTCATTTATATTTAGATGGTATTTTTTTTATTAAGAAGCAAGGACAATCTCTATCAATCAATAAGAGTCGAGGACAAACAATATAAAGAAGTGTTTCCTATGCTATGACATGATCAATAAGAGTCAAAGACAGTCTCTGTCGCACGTCGACTTACTACTGAAGAGTTCTGCATTTAGTCATTAGCAATTATACGTGGCGTTTTTTAAAATTACGGGTCAGTGGGGTTTGAAGATTTTGATTTGAGCTGAGGGAGATTTTGACGATAGAAAAACCACGACGTTGTTTTATAAATAAGTGTTTAAGAATATTTATGTTTTTTTTTCTTAATTTTTTTCAATGAATTTGTTATGATTTTTACTGTTGTTTATAATTTTTATTATTTTTTCATGTATCATATAGTTTTCCGTGCAAATGCACGGGACAAAAACTAGTATATCATCATTGTAACGTTTCACACGTACAAGTAAATTCACGCTGTAACTATTTTCTTCACAAAATTAAATTCTAAGAAGGTATAAATATAACTATATAATAAAACTTGAATACTCGACAAGAAAACTAATTTCCTAAACTTAGTGTTTGAACATCAACACTCTAATAAGAACAAAAGAACTAAACGGAGTTACAAGAAACAAGTTTACCATAGTTAATGTGGGGAGGTCTCGGCCAAACCGCAAACATCATTGGGTTTACTCCCAAAAAGCATTTTATTATTATCGTTGGCTCTTATTTCTTTCTTTCATCAAATGATCCATGACGACTTCAGAAGTGATCTCAAGGGAGACATAAATCTCACGGCACCATGTTTGTCAATGATCTATTTCTCCGGTATTAGGTGTTTGACCGAATATTAGCTCAGTGGTGGTAATTTTTCATGAATATCTAGCAGCTCGTGCTCGCTCGCACTCAACATCTCATCTAATTCCCAACTATGCTTTGTAATTTGATCGATCGTCTCAAACGGAAGGATATTTACACCTAAGACATGCTTCAATGTATTCTTTGTAAGTATACATTTCATCTATGGATGGGAAGAGGCAAGTTTCTGCTTTTTTTGGTATAAGAGCGTGAAGAACGACATGTTTTCTGGCGCCAGGGGCTCGAGTATGGGGTACCACAATACTAGGCTATTTTGAAATTGTTTTTTTCTCCATTCATTATTATTTTGTTCTCCAGCCCTTACATGGGCTCTTCATGTCCCTTGAAGTCCTAGCAGCAAGCATGGATGGCACTATAACTAGTTAGATTCGTTTCGAGTTGAGACGATAATTGGTTTATTTGTTCCAAAAGTTGACCGATTAATTTGGCCTTATAAAGTCCTTATTCTCTCATTTGTATCTTATTGGAACCTCTCGTAACCTTGTTGAAATATCAACGTGTTCAATGTCAATGCATTCATCATATCCTCAAGTGATGGACTAGGATTTTGTGCAACTGATGGCTCGGAGTAAAATTCTAGAGATTGACCTTCAAAGCGAGACACATCATTCTCAAGGACTCTCAATGGTTTTGGGCATCCATTAAAAGAGTTCAAGTAACCTCCCAAGGCATATTCATGTTCCTCGGGATACACGTCTCTTGCTCATATCTTCATCAACCACTAAGGAGTCTTACGTCCGTGTATGTACCAAACTCAACTAAAAAAATTGGGCAGTCTGTGAAATACCTCGTGGCTGTACAAGGGAAGCATCGTCACACATGACGGTCTCTAGCTAGGGATCCCCGAATCAAATGCAATCAAGGATCTTGGTCACAAATGAGTTTGCCTCATATCTCCTTATACTCGTAAGTTGAACTATGGGTGTAGAACTCATGAGAATGCATGGACATACGTAGTAGTAGTAGTAATAATAATAATAATAATAATATGTGGTGATTTCTGGTGCTTCCTACTCCTATTGTCGACTTATGGTCTTTCGTAATTTTATATGTCAAATTCTGATCGTTTCAAGTAATCCATGAAGATTTAGATATTATCCATAATACATTTAAAATTATAAAACACTTAGTCAACTTAAATATTCATATAGAATATATGAAATTAACTATTTTTTCACAATCTTCTTACTAATATCTATATTGTGGGAAATGCTACGGTCCCGTTACGGAACCATCCTGTCGGGTGTTTTAACCGTTAGATCATCTATCTTATACTAACTATATGTGGAACCATCCTGTCGGGTGTTTTAACCGTTAGATCATCTATCTTATACTAACTATATGTGTATCCAACGGTTAAAACCCCCAATGGTATGATTCCGTAACGGGACCTTAGCATTTCCCCTGTATTGTATATGTGATATAAAAAAAAAATATTTATATATATATAAATTAAATAAAAATAATATAAATTTTTAAGAAGTATTTAAAATTTTAAATAAAAATAATGATTCTACTTATTAATCCATTTATTAAATATTATTCTCAATTAACACACGTGCGATACCACATTTAATGTTACAAATAAGTGAGAGAGAAGCATAAACTCGTTAAATAAAACAAAATAAAATAAATTGAGAAAGAAATCATTAATTAGAAATCGCATCATTATTACAAAGACTTAAATTTGGTAAATCAAAACCATCCCATTTGGAAATCACACAAGAACCTATAAATAACCCCCAACTCACGATCTTAATTCCCACGAAACCCCCAAATTTTCAATTTCATCTTCAACAAATTTCTCCCAGCCATGGATCACACGACTATCGTCGCCGCCGTAACAAGCGCCGCCGCAAAGAAAACAAAGGGGCGGCGGAAGCTGGAGATGAAGAAAATCGGGAAGAAGCCCAACCTCCAGGTCACCTTCAGCAAGCGCCGCAAGGGCCTCTTCCGGAAAGCCGGCGAACTCAGCGTCCTCTCC
Source organism: Striga asiatica (assembly GCA_008636005.1). Classification (NCBI taxonomy): domain Eukaryota; kingdom Viridiplantae; phylum Streptophyta; class Magnoliopsida; order Lamiales; family Orobanchaceae; genus Striga; species Striga asiatica. The sequence continues at coordinate 870,634 of BKCP01000447.1, read as the reverse complement.
GGCTCCGAGATCGCGATCCTCGTGCAGTCGCCGGCCGGAAAGATCTTCGCCTTCGGGGCACCCACCGTCGACGCCGTCGTTTGCCGTCTTCAGGGAGTCGATTGCCAGTACCAGCCAGCGTTCGAGCGGGCGGAAGCCATGAGGCTGAGGTACGAGGAGGCCGTCAGGAAGCTGGAGGCGGAGAAGAGTGCCAAGGCGGAGGACGACGGCGGGTCGTGGTGGGAGAGGGATTTTGAGGGCATGGATGTGGCGGAGCTTGAAGTGTACGCGGCGGCTTTGGAGAGTTTGAGGAACGGAGTTTTGAAAACGGTGGAGGATCTCGGCTGTGTTGCTGCCCAGGATTTTGGGGGTTTAGAATTTTTGGAGTATAATTAGTGAAGATTCATAATTTCTTTTTTTTTTTTTTAGTGCAGTTCTTCATTTTATTTTATATTTTCTAGTACAGATTATGTTAAATGTAAAATTTCTCTTGTTTTCCTGTTTTTTCAGATTTTGTTTTATAAAAATTGCTTCGTATTAAAATTGGCGTATAAGTAAAATTAATTAAATTTTACTTCACTTAGAAGGGTTATTAATAATAACCCTATATAATGTCGAGAACTAAAAAAATTATTTAACTTTTAACATATTAAATAATGCAAATGTCATACATGGGACTAGAATCCGAATTACGGCTAAGAGAGTATTTGAGCATCAATTAAAGAATGTCCACAGATAATTTTCGATTGTTTAATTATAACTTCATTAATTATTACAAAGATACTTAAAATTGGAAAGAAAATAACAACCATCATATTATTGAGGAAACTAATCAAAATCTTCCAATTTAAAAATCGCACAGAATCTTAAGACAGACACACGCCCAAGAAAGCAAAATTTCAATTTCAGTTTCATCTAATCTAGTAAAGATTTTGTTAGTTGTGCTTTTTCCTTCTTTTTCAGATTTTGTTATTATAAAATTTGGTGTTGATTAAATTTTACTTAATTTTAGATGTTATTAATAACCCTATACAATAACCATGAGGCCAGCACAACTGTACAAATACATAAAACTTAGAAAGAGAAAAAAATTGTTCTATGACAAAACCGACTCAAATGGAACATGTAGAGAAATACAAATGTCAACTCATAAGGAAAAGGAGAAAAAAGTTTTTTTTTTTCAAAAAAAAAAAAGTATTTAATGCATTTCAAAAGTCATGAAGCACCAAATGCCCTGGGATACATCTAAATTTACACTCTGAAACGACTACTGAAGTTTTAAAAGACCTCAATGCCACTAATAGCGCCTCACCGGGCCAAATGAGCCCAACAAAGACGTGAACAAACGATAATTTTAACCCGTTAGAAGGGCCCAGGGACCATTTGAGTGGTGGGCCTTTTGCTGCGGCCCTCTTTTCACTTTCCACCTAGGGAAGGAAACTGCCCGACATCTTCAATAGCTGGGGCCCGGAAGTCATGAACGGTTGGGCCTCCGTACCCACCACGGCCACTTCCCCTCCCACGCCCACTTCCTCTGTAGTAGTTTTCCCCATTCGCAGGCTTCAGAAACTCGTTTATGCTTACGGACTTTTATCACAAAAAAAAAATAAAATGAGTTCAGATTTTAAAACTATTAATAAACCAAGAGCATGGACAAATGCATTTTAAACAGGCGGAAATCTCATGTCTATAATGACTTTTTTAACAAAGACTGAAAGTTAATTTCATTTTGGTAGGTTCATAGTAAAGCTATGAGCACCTAGGAGAAAAAATGTACAACAAAGCCTATAGCCCCCAATGGACATAAACTAACATGAGTACTAAAACTACTGATTCATCAATTTGACATAAAAATGTTGTACGATTGCTCGTATTTTTACTATACTGTGCAGATCTACTAAAGTAGAAAGCCAATTGTCTGATAGAACCAAGCTATAGTGTGTATGACTCTGTTGCCCGATTGGTTATTATGATATACTATACTTGCAAGATATCACATGCAGCACTTTTTTCAAAAGAAAATGAGCATTCAAATTCAATCAAAAAAAAAAAAAAAATGAAATTCTTCTATGCTAAGCATGACACATACCCACCAGGACAAACGCAAATACGACCAATTGTTATTGAATAAATGAAACTTTCACATCCTCAAATTTAGATTTACTGAATACTGATTCAAGTTTTTTCAAAGGTCCTCAAAGTTAATTTTAGTTATTGTTATGAAAAATACATAATGCTGCAGAAACTATACGACAAAAATGTACCTTTTTTGCCTTCTCAGCAGCAGCCTCTTTGCGTTTGTCCTTATCAGACCCCTGCTCAGTTACTAACAATTTCAGTACAATCAACACATTAACAGCTACATATCTATATAACAAACGATTGGCATTGAGCAATTGCAAGGATTACACTAACCAGTTTAACGAACACTTCATCATCATTCTTCTTGTTGGATAGAAGTTGCATGGACTCAAGTTCTTTGTCCAAGTTGACCTTTCTTTCCTCAGTTTTCAGCGAAAGTAATGCCTTTCTTTTCTCTTCGAGTACCTTCTCATATTCCTCCAATGTCATCTCCTAAAATGATACATATACCACTAAGGCTTAATCTTCTTATTAAAAAAAAATGATAAATGTTATGAAAACAATGTGGCTATGTAAAATTTCATACCTTCTCCTCTGACTCAACTTCTTCCTTTTCATTAGGAGAAGCATCCTTGTTTGCATCACCAGCAACATCTTGCCCTGATTCCTTTTCAGACTCGACATTTTTCACTTCATTTGTGGGATCTTCATTTTCCCTAAATTCCAAAACCCAGTGAACACAAACATTATACAAACAAATTTGTGACATGCAACATATACAAGAAAAATATTCAGTGCTTACGGCAAAATCTCATCAGTGGGAGTCCCCCAATTTCCACGCCCAGCACCCTCACGTTTGAACTCATTCCTGCAGGCATACATACACATAAATATCCGTGTGTATTCATTCTTACAACCAAAAAATGGGAAAACCAATTGGAAATAGAAAAATAAACATAAAAAACAAGAACAAATGTCGATGGATTGCCTTACCCACGCCCAGTCCCACTTCGACGCTCGTAAAACCTTCGTCCATCGTTAAATTCCCCGTTATTGAAACCACCACGACGGCCACCACGGGACCCACCATACGGCCGCCTTTCAGCAGAATCTTTCCTGCCATCACCATCTTCAGAAGGCTTGCTGAGGCCACCAGAAAAACCAGTGCTGTTCCCGAATGCATTTTCACTGTCAAATGTGTCTCTGTTGTATACACGGCCACCGCGGGCCCCACCACGGCCTCCACGCTGGCCTTCATTCCTCGACTCCCTCACTGAAAAATAATATCAGATAAATCAAGGGTATAAAGCAAGAGACAAAACCTTCTTAAATTCAGTAATGCAAGAAAATAAAACATAAATGAAGGGAACAAGGGTCATGTGATAGGAAAGACAGTCTTGGATATCATATATAGGTGTAAGGTATCGGCAAAACCGTAAAAGTAAGCAAAAACTAAGCAGTAAAAAATATTAAATTATTAACACATTGGAAATGAACCTTGCTGAGCTTAATAGCAACTCAGAATAAAATGATAAATGGTATCAAATTCAAATGTAGCCATAACATGGTTACATAATAAATGAGAATCATACCAAAAGAAAAAAAAAATGGTAATCGGACCTAGACTCAGCACCTAATCCAAGTTCAACAATTATAAGGCTAGCAGTATGATGTAACAATGAAGAAAAAAAGATCTAATATAACACCGAAAGAAGCAAAAATGGGCGAATCCATGGTAGTTGAGAGTTAATACTTCTACTTAATAGAACCATCATTCCATAACAAATTGCATCTATAGTTTAGTTCCCCATTAAACATAAGCAACACAACACATTTCAACATAAACAAACTGCTTTCCGATCACTCACCAGCCTGTGCCGGAGGAGCTGGCTTGGTCGGTAACTTAGCCTCCGGTTGAGCTTTAACCGGACCTTTTTTCAGTTGAGCAGGAGCCCTAGCTGGAGCTGGCGCCGCAGCTTTCTGCTGGGCAGCAAGAAGCTGCAATGGGTCCTCGGCGTCATCATCACCCAGAAGCCCAAAAGGGTTTAAAGTGGCCATTTTCTCAAATTCAAATATGAATTGAATTGACCAATATAGACCACCAGAATCTAAAGCTTCAGGCTATAGTTGAGATTCCAAAGAATAAAGTAAAAGCTCTAGCAGCAGGAATCCATGAAAAGGGACGAAAGGGATAGAAATGATTTTAGGGGCTAATTGAAACCATAAATGTGAATGCGGCCGACGGACATGTGAAGGCGATAATCTAATCTTGATAAAACCCTAGAGTGGATGTGGACACTGCGTCCATTGTATATTACCATGGACTAGCAGTAAAAACTTGTACTGAACTTTGTCCATTTCAGTCCCAGCCCAATAAACCTTTCATTGTCAGTTAGTTAGCCATTTCTTCTTGTGCAGCCCAGCCCAAGTTTAGGAGCTCTTTTCTGTTCCTGAGCAATTGAACCCCTTATCACGAATCCAGTCACAGCTAATGTCTATCTTCATTTGAATACTTTTATAATTCACTAATGAAAATAACCCTTACCTTCATAAATAAACATTAGTGAGCTATGATATGATTAAGATAGTCTTGATTGGCCAACTTTTTAATCAAAATAACTGGATACTAACATACTCTAATCTATTTATTGAGGGGGCATATTTAATTAATAAATGTAAATCTCATAACATGAGTGCCCATTTTAGTGAAAATAATATATAGGGTTGATATGTATTACATTTAAAAGTTACTCATATCAGCATTTGATTTATATACATCTCTATATCTCCCAGGTGGTGTAATAATTTTAGAAATTTGATAGACTACAAAAAGTAAATTCAAAAAATACAGTCAATATACAAATTAAATAAGGAACATCTAATACTTTTATTTCAATTATACCCTTACGAAGTTACGTAGTAAACTCAATCATAGTGTATGGTTGACTAGGGGTATATTATCAAGATAAAAATGTACTTCTTACCATTTTGCAAACCTACCAAACAGTAACTGGTCAGGAAGTTAACCTTGCTAAATCTTCCATTTTCTTTAGTAAAAACACTCCCACACACATTCAAAACCACATCTGCTATATTTTGCTGGACATTTCCCCCAAATCTCATTCAAAATATCTGGGTCTTCCACTTGGAATAGGAATTTCAAAGAAAGCCACTTTCTCATATGTGGAAGAAGCTAT